>CM065719.1:85329467-85549467 GCA_033310375.1 Conus canariensis
CGGTTCAGAGGCAATGCACACACTACACTGTTGACATCCACCACTACAGAAACAATAATTGCTCTCCCACGGTGTTCGTCAGCTTCCTGGTGTGGTTGCACTGGCAAAGTCAACACTGATGTGGCCATTGTTCCCAACCTTTCATATCAATTGAAGAGAGGGATGGAGACGGAAGAAGGGGGCGGTGGTGGGAAGGAAATTGTCAGAACAGGAAAATAAGAGAACAAATGGTGAAGCACTGAGCCGCTAGACGAACACAACAACCATTGAAGATACAAGCTTCGACCTATCGGTCCTTTTCAGGCTGGACAATGAACAAGCAAACAAATAACGGAAGCAAACTGGTGGTGGTGGTGGAAAAAACAACAACAACAACAAAAACATGGGTGAACGATTTCTAAAGTTAATATGAAAATAATTGTGAACAATGAAGTAGTGCTTCTAAAATTGCTTTATCCCCATGTGTAAGTGGTTTTGCACAGTTCAGAACCACGAACAAAATGCTACCCTTTACAGTTCGCCTTCGATTTCAGCGAATTTGAAGGAACGAAACTGTATGTGGAAATTTTTTTTTCTTTTTTTGTTTTTCCTCTCACGGATTTCAGCGTCATTTCTTCAGATGATGCTTTTTTTTTTTTTTTTTCCCAGGACATGAGAAAGAAGTTCTTACCATCTCACTGCTGGAAAAATCCGATCTGCATTAAAATGTTTGTTTTCCAGCCTTTAGCCTGCTCAATGCTGATTATTATAAGTTTTTTGCGAGAAATATTTTGGTCTTTTTCTCACACTTTTATAAAGCACATGCGTGGTTTTAAAATTATGAATTAATGCAAGTCAATATTTGTTTGAAACATAAGGTGTACCCAGTGTTTATCAAGACGGTTTTTGAAAGTGTTAACAGTTTCTGCTTCAACAACATTGACTGGCAAGTTATTCCAAGTATGAATGGTTTATTATTATATTATTATTATATTGGGTATTTATATAGCGCCTATCCTCGGTCACAGACCAAGCTCTAAGCGCTTTACAATAAACACACTACCTCACTCACTCACTCACTCAACGGGCTGGCCACCCAGGTAGAGCCGGCCGAAGAGCAGCCTACCGGCGCTCATTTAGTCGTTTCCCGTACCATTCAAATATCAGTCACTCATTTTCATTTATCTCATTTATTCCTCCAGTTTCTCACATAGGATGCATACGATGTTTTATACGTGTCCTCCATCTCCACCGGTACACGATGGCACACGATAACAGTATAACATAACATGATAACAGGTTTCATCTTCAAGAACTATGTCACACAAAACAGATAGTTTAAATACCTTTTCCAATTTCTCAATTCTACAAACATTGATGGAATTTTTTGTAAACATACCAAGTCCTCGTCCAAAAGTATCTAAACAAAAAGAATAGTTTCTTAGGACAGGTTGCCACTCAAGTAAATCTCTGTTAGCTTTAGAATTTAATTCTGTAATCGCAGTGACATCTATGTCTAAATCAGCCACAATTATTTCCAGTTAATTCGTTTTGTTCCTTAAACTGTCAACATTTGCAAAAATCACTTTAAGCTTCCCCCCTTCAGAGTTTACATAAGCTTTCTGAACATCTGCTTTAACAGAATTGATATTTTTAAAGCCATCCAGTACATTTGAACCATCACAACCATTCTTCCCACTATCACAACATTCATTCATTGTTCCACACTCAGTGGTTTCATCCTCATCAGTTGCTTGAAAGGTAGTTGTACTTAACTGTACGCTATATACACTCTGATCAGGTTGTAGACCTGATAATAACCAACCGCGCCATACCATTTGTCCATTTACAATTAGGCATTGAGTAGAAATGAAGAGGTCATGATTCCATTTGTCTGTGTCACGGATACAGTTACTGGTGCGGGTTTTCCTGACCAGCGGAGTGTGTAGTGATTGAGGCTGTTCCGGACAGGTTAACAGATGTGCATGTCTACCGACCCCATCACTTCTCCGGACTTTTTGTGCCATGTTCACACTGGGAAGTCACGCTGGAAGAATTAGGCGAAGAACCAAGCCTAAGGTGTATACGCTCACAACAGGTACGATACAGCAGCTCATTGAACTGGTTAGAGAAAACCAAGGCTTTACTTGTCTAGAGCTCAGAGGACTGCAGAAATGTCGGTCCCAGCCATATAAACGCTATAGGACAGCACATCTGCAAACATGGGAACAGTTTCGAGTGGTGTTATAACCAAAAGGAAAATTAAGGGAAATGTACTGTGCCGGTATCAAAATGTTCACAAGGCCGTACGGTGTCACCACCTATTAATCTGATGTGTACACGGTAGAGTTTTACTGGATATTGTGACGCGGAATGCCATAACCGTAACCATAAACAGATAACTGGAATCGAGCCTTATAGCAATCTTAACAAAACTTAATGGGACGATGCTATGCGTTGTGTGAACAAAGCCATTAAAATGTTGGGGGGGGGGGGGGGGGGGATCCGTGATGCGAATCTGAATCAAAAGAGGGGATCCAGTATTCAACTGTGGTGGATGTGGATGTGTTTGACATTGAAAAAAAAATCTGAGTCAGATTTAATTCCAAGACAGTGTAAGGGACTGATAAATAATTTTCACATGTTCAGAAAATCCATCATAAAGAAATGAGATAATGGCAATAGCAATAGATTTGGAAAATGCACACTACAAAGTTCAGTGTTTGCTTCTCATGGATATACTCCATTACTATGGAGTTGCATTAAGCACGCAGAGCGAACTTCCATATGAACAGTGGATGTCAGACCCCCTTAAAATATGGTTACCTCTGGATTTTCAGCTCTCCCCTGTTTTGTACAATATTTACACTGAAGGCTTGCAGTTCTCAATCAAAATTGAAGTGCTCAATTTTTGACCTTGGCAGATGTTTTGATCTACAAAATGTAAAAGGATAATACACTTCAAAGAACGGATGCAGTACAGTATTAGTTGAATGGCATCTAGTGTCAGGAAACTGGATTTTCCATCAAACCTACAAAAGTCATGACACTGATCTGTGCTCTCAACACAAATAATCTTTGTAGTTTTTCATTCACTATACACTGTTGATGACTTTCACCATTTGGGTATGGGGTTTGATGGAATGCTGACCTGTAGAAAGTATCTGGAGAACATCATACTACCTCAGGACTTAAGTATGAGCAGGATTTGCTCTTCCTCTCCAGTATATCCACTTCTTCAGGAACTTCATGCACGCAGGCTTTATACCTCCTCTCCTGGATGGACTTCTTCCATCTCTGAATGTGCTCAGATTTGCACCCACCCTCCTAGATACGACTTCAAAACCTTACTACGTACAGGGTCTGTACCACCCTCCTGGATGTCTACTCCCCTCCCCCCCCCCCAACCCTTAATGTTCACAGGGTTTTTACTTCCCCTTCAGGATGCAGACTCTCCACGGACCTTAATCTGTGTGGCATTTTAACCTTCCCTCCGGGATGTCAGCTCCTTCAAGAGCTTAATGTAAGTATGGTTTGTACCTCCTCTGGATGCTGTATTCATCAGGTTGTGAAGTGTTTGTGTTCACCGTACTTGAGTTCAGTATTCATACAGCAGAACTTCGCCACGTGCCAGTGTCAGCCGACTAACAGTTCATGCTGGAAGGCTCCTCTGTCCACATTTTATTAATTCCAAATGTAGGGTCTGGAGCCGTCTCAAACTGGTCTTTATGTAGCATGGGCATGATATCATCTCTGCAATGTTATCATCATTAAGAGATTATTTAAATACTGCAGACGACGCTGATACCCACAGAAGAATTAGGAGTAAGGTATTCCCATTCAGATTTTTTTCCAAGCCTTTCAACCCATTGCATCGTGAGCCTGGCCCAGTGCTGTACTGATGACTAGAAAGATGAAATAAATTGACTAATGGGCCTTCCCCAACAGCCTCCGCACCTTGGTGGTGGATGTGTCTGCAAGTTATCTTCTGTGTTCAGTTTCACAATCCTTTCTGATGGGTTTGGTTGGAGGCACATTTCATTCTCTTCAGACACCTAGCTATAATTTGCCCTTTGTCAGTAGGTCCGTGCTTCTCCACACCACTTGCTGAGTCACGAGCCAAAGTGTGTTACCACTTAATTACTTACTGACAATGAAGGGGTAGATTTACAAACTACAGTGCTGAACCTTGTTGTGCTGGCTAAGGCCATCATTTGCAGTGTATGCATGTCAAGTCCCTGTGTACTCATGTCTTCAAGGAAATCTGGGTGGTGGATGGGTGGCAGGAGACTGGGCTTGGTGGTTGGTGAAGTGGAAATAATTAGATACACTTGGTCAGAAATTTGTAGCAAATGAAAACAAAGCATCTCACTTAAAAGAAGCCAATGCATGCACCAATCACATGTCATACGAAACAACAGAAGAATGGTTGAATGTATCATCTTTATTTTAATGCAGACTAGTTCACACACACACACACACACACACACACACACACACACACACACACACACACACACACAATTTGTGAACACAAACACACACACACGTGCACACCCATACATACACAGGACCCAAAATTTTACAGTTCAATCAATATGCTTTAGCAGACCTTATCACAGTACCATGCTTGCGCATGCTAACTGGGTTCTCTTACGCCCTCAAAAGGGTAAACATATGTTTTTAAAGAAATCAACAATCCTCTTTCCTGGTGCCCTGTCAGTGACATTACCATTATCTGCCACTTCCATGTACACTGCTGCTCCCATTTCCACTCTTCTGTGCTCAGAGCACCAACAGTCTGCAGGGCGCTACCAAAGTCAGGTTTACCACTCATTGAAGAAGACACTGCATTACTACCGAATCACTTTGGTGGCCTCTGTTATGAATTGAAATACACAGCAGACCACTGACTAACCATCCTGTTGCACTGACAGTAACTACTCGGTACCAACAGCAAACTGAATGTGCCTACCATAAAGGCACCTGATACACCATATGGGCACCTGATACACCATACGGGCACCTGATAATCTTGTGTATCACTCTTTCCCACAAAAAAACTTTTCAGAGGCTGGGAAAGCCTGTACGTCACTAAATTCATGTTACTTGCCAACACTTTTCCAAACTTCTCAGACACAGAAATCCTGATTGTACTAGTACAACAGTGTCAGACGTATGCGTATCTCTGACAAAATTACAACTGGTTAATAGACATTTTTTAATGAAACATGTTTATGCTAAAAAAGATCATGACCTCAACAGCAGTCATGCAGGTGGAATATGTTGAGTCTACAAAATCCCTGAGAGAGAAGAAGGGGAGAGACAGAAAGAGGGAGACAGAGAGCCAGATAAAAAGCAGTAAGCATACAGATGCAGACAGAAAAATAAAAGGAATTCTAAATAGTCAAAATTCTGGAGATAAACACATTCGTTAACACTAATAAAAAAAAAAAAGTTAGCTTGCATGACACTGCGATCACAACTCTAAATGTCCATTCCAACAAATATGATTTACAAATTCTTCAGTCGCTTAAGCTCTCTACATCAGGAGCAGAAGCAAGCACAATGAGGAATCCACCATATTTCCAATCATACACACCATTCTGTAAGCACACGATGAGCCACATTTGCAGTCCTTCTCCCATATGTTTATACACCAAGTTTAGCTGAAACACAATGGGAAAACCATCCTCTCTCAAGCATCTCTCCTGTTTTCCTGATGGGGAGAAGAGGAGAAACAAGCTGGGACCGTAGGCTTACACAGTTGTGGGCCAATAAGTCTGACCTGGGAAATCATAGTTCCTGTCCAGTTTTGGATGTCAATTTCATCTGCATTTAACGAAGTACCCACACATACACACTCTCACATACACACACAAAACTGTTGATCTCTTCATTGTTTAAACTGAACAACCAATTTGTATTATAATGCTCAGCACACTTATGACGCAACTTTTTTTCTTTTTTTCCCCCAACATATTGGCTGTCTTATTTTGATTGACACTGAATCTGTGGTCACTTTACATCTATCCCTTTTTAGATGAAACCTGAAGATGGTAAAGTTTAACAGTAAGCTGTCCGTGACTGTCTGCACACATTAACCCATTACACCAACCTACCTTTGTAGGTCCCATCAACATCATATTTTAAAAAGAACTGTTCAGCACAGCACCTAACTGTTACATCTTTTTTGAGCATTTCATAATCTGACCTGCATTAACCTGTTGAAGTGACCTTTCTACATGACCCTTACAAACAGACTGTGGGAGACAACTGCGGCAGACCGCCGGCACCAGCGTGTGTTGAAACATCCTCTACAATCAGCCGCCGGTCTGTGGGCTGGAGAGAAAGATGGCACAGTCTCAGGACTGGTAGGACTGCATTCTTTTCTGGGCTGCCCCGGCATCCTTCACTTTCTTCTGCCACCGAAGTTCACCTTCAAAGGCCTGCTTGTTGAGCTTCTTCTCAGCACGCCTCTCCTGACAATGCACAGGCCAAGAAGCAAAATATGACGGATGATGAGACAGGGAGAGTGAGAGCGGGAGAGAGAGTGAAAAAGAGAGGGACATGCATGAGAACATTTTAAAGCTACATGATCAAACATTTCGTTTTTGAAAATAATTAAACGGGAACAAGAAAAAAAACCCCAAAACTTGCAAGCCCTCAAGCTTCATAAGCCCTTTCGGTGCTAGCCTGCCATAGTGCCAACCTGCACTACTGAATGACATCTGCCTGTAAGCAGTGAACCATAACGCCAACCTGCATCACTGAATGACATCTGCCTGTAAGCAGTGAACCACAACGCCAACCTGCATCACTGAATGACATCTGCCTGTAAGCAGTGAACCACAACGCCAACCTGCACTACTGAATGACATCTGCCTGTAAGCAGTGAACCACAACGCCAACCTGCACTACTGAATGACATCTGCCTGTAAGCAGTGAACCACAACGCCAACCTGCATTACTGAATGACATCTGCCTGTAAGCAGTGAACCACAACGCCAACCTGCACTACTGAATGACATCTGCCTGTAAGCAGTGAACCACAACGCCAACCTGCACTACTGAATGACATCTGCCTGTAAGCAGTGAACCACAACGCCAACCTGCACTACTGAATGACATCTGCCTGTAAGCAGTGAACCACAACGCCAACCTGCACTACTGAATGACATCTGCCTGTAAGCAGTGAACCGTAACGCCAACCTGCATTACTGAATGACATCTGCCTGTAAGCAGTGAACCACAACGCAAACCTGCACTACTGAATGACATCTGCCTGTAAGCAGTGAACCACAACGCCAACCTGCACTACTGAATGACATCTGCCTATAAGCAGTGAACCATAACGCCAGCCTGCATTACTGAATGACATCTGCCTGTAAGCAGTGAACCACAATGCCAACCTGCATTACTGAATGACATCTGCCTATAAGCAGTGAACCATAACGCCAGCCTGCATTACTGAATGATATCTGCCTGTAAGCAGTGAACCATAGTGCCAACTTGCATGACTATAAGCAGTGAACCATAACGCCAGCCTGCATTACTGAGTGACATCTGCCTGTAAGCAGTGAACCATAGTGCCAACCTGCATGACTGAATGACATCTGCCTATAAGCAGTGAACCACAGTGCCAACCTGCATTACTGAATGACATCTGCCTATAGGCAGTGAACCATTACGCCAACCTGCATTATTGAATGACATCTGCCTGTAAGCAGTGAACCATAACACCAACCTGCATTACTGAATGACATCTGCCTATAAGCAGTCAACCATAACGCCAACCTGCATTACTGAATGACATCTGCCTGTAAGCAGTAAACCACTGTGCCAACCTGCATGACTGAATGACATCTGCCTGTAAGCAGTGAACCATAACGCCAACCTGCACTACTGAATGACATCTGCCTATAAGCAGTGAACCATAATGCCAACCTGCACTACTGAATGACATCTGCCTATAAGCAGTGAACCATAGTGCCAACCTGCATGACTAAATGACATCTGCCTGTAAGCAGTGAACCATAACGCCAACCTGCACTACTGAACGACATCTGCCTATAAGCAGTGAACCATAATGCCAACCTGCATCACTGAATGACATCTGCCTGTAAGCAGTGAACCATAGTGCCAACCGGCCTTACTGAATGACATCTGCCTGTAAGCAGTGAACCATAACGCCAACCTGCATTACTGAATGACATCTGCCTATAAGCAGTGAACCACAGTGCCAACCTGTATTACTGAATGACATCTGCTTGTAAGCAGTGAACCATAGTGCCAACCTGCACTACTGAATGACATCTGCCTATAAGCAGTGAACCATAACGCCAACCTGCACTACTGAATGACATCTGCCTATAAGCAGTGAACCATAATGCCAACCTGCACTACTGAATGACATCTGCCTATAAGCAGTGAACCGTAACGCCAACCTGCATTACTGAATGACATCTGCCTATAAGCAGTGAACCGTAACGCCAACCTGCATTACTGAATGACATCTGCCTGTAAGCAGTGAACCGTAACGCCAACCTGCACTACTGAGTGACATCTGCCTGTAAGCAGTGAACCATAGTGCCAACCTGCACTACTGAGTGACATCTGCCTGTAAGCAGTGAACCATAGTGCCAACCTGCACTACTGAATGACATCTGCCTATAAGCAGTGAACCATAACGCCAACCTGCATTACTGAATGACATCTGCCTATAAGCTGAAACATAACGCCAACCTGCATTACTGAATGACATCTGCCTATAAGCAGTGAACAGTGAACCATAGTACCAACTGCACTACTGAATGACATCTGCCTATAAGCAGTGAACCATAACGCCAACCTGCCTAAGCCCCTGCTTGTTGAGAAGAGAGCTGGTTCATGCTGCTGAGCTCAAAGCAAAGGAAGCATAATCTGTAATAATTGTTATCCCAGCAATTTCAACATTTCTCTTCCAAGAAATGTACTTTAGAGCATAATAGCACATTAGACCAGGCATTTCTTATCAATATGCAAAAAGGAAAATTTCATGAAAATGACTGCTTTGGTTAATCAGGTACCATCTGAAATAACACTGGCTCAAAATCTTGCACAGGATTCAATATAAGTCAGCGTGTCTATGTTATAAGGATATCATGCCTACCTATCTCTCCGATCTCTTTGAAATACATATTTTCCTACACGTTCCCTGAGTTCTTCCTCTGATGACCAAATTTTTCAAATTCCCTAAGATAACTGAAAGCATCATAGTTCTAGAGCATTCTCATTTTCTGCAGCCATACTCTGGAATTTGCTACCTTTCAATCTACGTCATGCCCCTTCCTTCCACACTTTCAAGTCTGAACTTAAAAAGTTATCTGTCAGAATACTACCTGAAATATTACTAAATCATGTATGTCACTGGCACACTTTGCTTGTGTACAAATCAGCTGTTCACCGTTATATAGTGTGTTTATGTATGCGGCATTGTGTCGCAGTGTAAGCGTGTGTGTGTGTGTGTGTGTGTGTGTGTGTGTGTGTGTGTGTGGTGTGTGTGTGTGTGTGTGTGTGTGTGTGTGTGTGTGCATGCATATGTTTATGACTTGTAAACGCAGAATCTGTATGCGCGCGCGGTGTGTGTGTGTGTGTGTGTGTGTGTGTGTGTGTGTGTGTGTGTGTGTGTGTGTGTGTGTGTCCTGCGAGTATTGTAGATGTTGATTTGTTAAAAACTGGTAAAGCGCCCTGTAGCCTATGTTGTTAGGAAGGCAGTCAGCCCAACATCACAGTGTCCTGCAGGCCCTAACTCAGCATGCAGAGACATGGGTGGGCTGACAGGAAACTGATAAGCTGAGGAGGGCAAGTTCCAGTGAGACCACCAACACTGCTAACAAATTTCCTTTCCTGAAGTTTGGGTTTGGCTACGGCCTATGTTAAATAACTATGTTTCCACAGGAAGCAGGCATTCCTACCCACAGCAAGCAACTTATAGTCACAATCATTTCAAAGCTGTTTAGTCATACATCATGTCAATATATCCACAGCACCCCACCCTCTTAAATATGCACGCAGAAAATCTTCAAGAAAATTCAGTTGCAGGTGACAAAGCCAAAATTCATGTCTTTACTAATCAAAACTACACACCTCCCATCCCCCCAAAATCTCTCAAATTCACCTTCTGATATGCTTTCACAGCCTGTTTTCTCTCCCTCCTCTCCTCGGGAGTTTCTTCTTTGGCTCGGTAAGTGGTAGGTGCATCAGCCATTCGCTCCACACGTGACTGTCTTTCCAGGTCCTTCAACGTCAGGCCTGGCAAGGTGGACCCCGACGCAGTATCTGTGCACTCTTCTGGCTCCCTTTTTTTCTTCTTCTTCTTTGTGTTCCATTCCTGCAAAAAAATCGCCAGAATATCAAAAGAAGCTTTACACAGAGAGAGAGACGTATGTGAAGACAGGACCATGACTGGTTAGTGATTGCAAGCAATCACCTGACTCCCAAATTACAATTCGATATGGTTATCAATGATCATCTGAATCGATTCATGAAAAGAATTGTGTATTATGATATCTGATAATATGACAGAAACTAGCTGTGAAAGGAAATTTTAAATCAAAAGAAAAAAAATTCTGGTTGACAAACAAGTCACTCACCTCTGGAAGCACGATTTGTGTGGGGAGATTCTTGGTTCTTGAGTAAGTGCCTGCAAAATCAGAAGTAAATCAATATCTGGAAAACTGCCGTTAAGTATGTAAAATATGAGACATACTTACAGTTTAGACAAAACAAGTTTATGACTGTTGAACCTCTCCTCTCTCCTTTACTGCTCTTCAGATGAAGGAGAAAGGGAAGAAAAAGAAAGATAGACCAGAGAAACAAATACTTCAAGAAATGGCAGAATCGTCTTACTGGTTAAAACAGCTACAAAAATATTCACATTGGTTAAAACAGCAACAAATATATTCAATCTAACAATCAAGTTAGAGGAAAAAACATACAAGGGCAAAATATTCAACCTTCATTTATGACGAGGAAAGACCCAACTACAAAATAACTGACGGTTTATCTTTTGAGATGTGATCAAGTTCATCAATCATAAGAGAAGAAAAACGAGCACCACCATCACTGTTTTGAAAATAGCAAACTTAAGAAACAACTGGATACATGTATGCTTACAGAAATGGAACAAAAGTCGCTTGCAGACATACCAGCAAAACCGCTCTCATTCAAATGCACATACACATTCTCATTTGCTCAAGTGCTATAATCACAAATACATGTACTGACAAAAATGTACACACAAACAAATGCACACAGACGGACATGTCCCATACATGCTTCCATCCCCACCCTCCCCTATTTTTCCACATACACAAACTCTCTTCATCCCCAACACTCTCAGCACAACTGACAGAAGCCGCAGCCACTTACTGAGAATGGACTGACAGTCGAACTCGGGTTTCTTGGTGACCACCAACGGTTCCAGACTGCAGTCGATCTCCTCCTCAACGCTGTAGTCCTTCTCCTCCACATACTTCCACTTCTCTGGAACCACAGGGCGAACACGCTCTTCGGAGTTGAAAACATCTTTTAAGGTCCTGAAAGTCATGACAGACAAGACACCATGGTGAACTTATTGGTCAAGTCAAAAATTTTATTCTGTAGTTATTTTACAAATGATAATATGGTGGATGTCAAAAAGAGTCAGATGGTGGAGCATAAGCATGCTTTAAACTAACTGACTACATTTAAAATTCATTTTCCTCGCCCTAATGTTAATATGGTTGTTGTCAAAAACAGACAGATGGTGGAGCATAAGCATGCTTTAAACTTATCAACTATATACATGTAATAACAAGTCTTATCTATCCAAACAAATATCTCACACATATCAAACCAACCTAACAGGTTAGCTTATCAGATATTATCACATGTATCAATTAAGCCAAACAGTAATTATCACACTACATGATCCAGACCTGTTTACCCTTATGATTTTGCAATAATTTTTATGGGAAAAAACTGAAATTACAGCCCAAAAGAAAAACTACAGGAAAAAAATCAAAGAAAGACAATTGTTAAACGCTAAGTTTCGTCTGCTACTGTTTCGGTCAAAAGCAGTCAGAAGATATTTCCCAGCGTGCCTTGCATCTTTTACCTTGTCAAAGATGGTGACGAAGCGGTCTTGCGCGCCAACGGCCGGCTCTTCTCTATCTTCGAAAATTGCGAAAGTATTGCGATTATGAAGATTACGGGTTTTTTTTTTTTCAAATTACAGGTTTTTGTCTCAGATATTACAGGTACATGAATTTGGGGTAAACAGGTCTACATGATCAAACAAATCATTACACACATATCAAACCAGCCAAACAAAAATTACCACACGCACATGACACCAGCCAAACAGACATTACACACGCCCATCAAACAAGCAAAACATAAATTATCATACACATATCAAACCAGCCAAACAGAAATTATCATACACATATCAAACAAGAAAAACAAAAATTATCATACACATATCAAACAAGCAAAACAGAAATTATCATACACATATCAAACCAGCCAAACAGAAATTATCATACACATATCAAACCAGCCAAACAGAAACATGGGGAGTTTGTATTATACTCCCTGTTTGGCTAGTATACTTACCATGTCACGGCAGTTAGTCAGCTCTGCCAGGCTGAAGTTTTTGTGTGGCTAATGCAGTAATAAGACTGTCACGTGACGCCCACCCTACTTCTGCCGTAGGAAGAAGCCGGTGTCAACTTCCTGTACCTCATTCATCGAGGCCTGCGCGTAAGGTAACCCCGAGAACCTTGGCGCTAGAGGGGAAGGTAGGGCGGGCATTAGAGTCTGACATGGTAAGTATACTAGCCAAACAGGGAGTATAATACAAACTCCCCATTTTGGCGTCATATACTATACCATGTCAGACCACAGCAGAATTTATCGGAATAGGAGGAGGGCAAGTGCCCTAGTGGTTCTTGGGGTTAACCAATATGGTTGCATTAGCTGCCACAAAGGATATCCCTTTAGAACCGTCAGCCCTGGTCATGCGGATGTCCCTTAAATAAAAGTTTATAAAGGGATTTTCCAAACGCCAGTAGGCTGCCTCTAGGAGATGGCGCAGGGGGACAGAGTGCTGGAACGCTGCAGAAGCGGCCAGGGCTCTGACCTCATGGGCCCGGGGGGACAAGACGGGGAGATCCTTGGACGCCTGGGCGTAGGCCGATCTGACTGTCTGGGAAAGCCACCTAGAGACAGTGCCAGCTGAGATGTCTTTCTTATTATTGGGGTTGATAGAAATAAGGAGACGTCTCTGGGAAGCGCGCCTGGGGCACCAACGTTCCCAGTAGTGTCTTAGACACCTAGAAGGGCACAGATCCATGTCACCACCGCTCTCACCGCCGCCTAGGATATCCGCCAGCGAGCGGATGACGAGGTAGGGGGAGAGACTACCGGGTTCCTGGTTCTTAGCTAGGAATTCAGGAAGAAACTTAAGAGAGACAGAGCCGTCCCTGTGGAAGGCAATGTCTCTGGGGTCCCCGCTAAGGGCATGGATCTCGCTTCGCCTTCTGGCCGAAGCCAGGGCGAGGAGAAAGGTGGTTTTCATGGAAAGAAGATCAAAGGGAAGGGAGGAGATTGGCTCGAAAGGGGGTTTCCTGAGAGCGTCAAGTACAGTAAAGAGGTCCCAAAGGGGAACACGCCTAGGGGATTGGGCCTCATGAAGAGCCACCCCCCTAGAGATCTCTCTGAGAGGGAAGTCATTCTCAAAGGATGGTCCGCCCAGTTGGCGGATGGTCGTGCAGATGGCCGACCTGTAGTCCCGTATGGAACTAGCCGAGTGCTTGAGGTGGGATAGAAAATTTCCTATCTGGATATTGGAGGGGTGATCGTGGGGAACAGAGTTTTCTTTGCACCATGAGACCCATTTCCCCCATCTGTAGTCGTAAAGGGACTCTGTGCTAGCTCTGCGAGAGGCCGTACCTAGGTCTCGGAGGTCCTGAGCGTCCCTGGCGCCGGAGAGGATGTCGAGGATGGACTGGGACCTGTCTGCCCGGGAGGTAGGGGCAGATGCTCGCAGTCGGGCTGGCACAGAAGCCAGGCGTGGAGGCGAAACATCTGGGGGTTGGAGTGGGGGCGACCCGAGCGGGGTTGCCTGAGCATGTCCCACCGGGCGTTCAACTGGAGGGGGGGTACATGGGAGAGGGACTTCAGGTCCGGAAACCAGGACTGAGTGGGCCACCATGGGGCTATGAGGATGAGCCTGGGTCTTTCGAGTCTCGCCTTCCTGCACCTTGTGGAGGATCGGGAAAGGAGGGAAGGCATAAGCTATGAGGCCGGACCAGGGAAGGGAGAGGGCGTCGATTGCATACGCCTGGGGATCCGGGACGGGAGAGACATACACCGGCAGACGATGATTGAATCGGGTGGCAAACAGGTCAATCGTGGGCCTGAACCAATGTTTCCACACCGAGGGTAGTGTGTGCCTGCTGAGGGTCCATTCCGTGTGGAGACGGACCTGGGGCGGCTGAGAGTGTCTGCCAGGATGTTGTGCGTCCCCGCTATGCATCTCGTACGAAGGGTGATTCCCTGTGCGTGACACCAGCGGAGGAGGGCCTCTGTCCGGAGGGAGAGGCTGATGGAGCGTGCCCCCCCCACCCCCCACCCCCACCCCCTTGTTGATGTAGCAAGCTACCGAAGTGTTGTCCGTGAGAAGGAGAACAAATCAGTGCGACACCAGTGGTATTCAAGGTATTCAAGTTGAAGGGCGAAGCGAAATGGAAAATCGCCGACAAGGAGCCGATAAAGGCTGAATGAGGGGAAGAGATGAGGAACCGGCGACGGAGTGCCGAAATGCGGGATGCACGGAAAACAAACTCGCGAGTGCCAGGCATGGTACTGGAAGGAAATCATTGTTCCCTGAAAATTTTTGGGGGTCCAGGGGGCAACGCCCCCTGGCGGGGTCAAGGGGTAGAGCCCCTTGTGGGGGTCAGGGGGCGTTGCCCCTGAAGCTGAAGGTTTTTCAGCAATTCTAGCCTGTAAAAAAGCCTCTCCTTGAACTAATTTCAGTTCTTCATACTAAGCAATTTCTGCCATAAAATAAGCTCTCCTAGAATCACTTTATCAGTCATTCCTTCAACCCAAAGGAGGTTTTAAACCCAAGTAATCACATAGCAAAAATGAGTACATATCTACATTGCTTTAGGTGGCATACATTAAATCAAATTGTAAACGTTTTACTTACTATGCCAGTGAAGCACATGCACAGTGTACACACAGGAGACCCCTCATTTTGCACAACTTTGGTCATCATGTCCAGCACCACCAACACAGCACAGCACAGCAAAGTAGTGGTCTATTTCATGTCTTGAGTTCCAGTTTTGTTCACTATGTCTGTTCAATTCTTTTATGATCTGTCTCCTCTACATGAGTTACTCCTTTTACTTTTTACATCTATCTGAATACAGTACAAAATGTGTTTAAGTTTTGTGTCTCTTTTAATGTAAAAATTTTAAGTTATGTGTCTCTTCCAATATACAATTTTCAGTCCAAGCAATGTGAATGAGATGAAGACTACTTCTTTTTGCCTGATTTCTCAGCCATCTGCTTCACGAGCAGAGCCTGCTTTTTGTAATGTGCAAACCTCATTCTCTTTGCCTCCTGTCTGTAATGTTCAATGGCTTTTCTCTTTGAAGCCAGCCGAATGAGTTCCTTCTGGAAAAGTTCAAACTTTTTCTTTCTTTCTTCTTTTTCTTTCTCCAAAATGTGGTGGTAAGTCTCTCAACTTTTCCAAGCACGATGAAAACGTTTTATTTTCTTGGCTCCTGTTCAGCCAATCCTATTGCCATTTGTTTGCTACACCAGCATCAATATCTTCTGTCGGAGAATTTCGCGGAACTATGTCTGTACGCTTTGGCATTTTTATTTTTTCCTTCATTTTCTTTAATCTTGTTCAAATTCGATCACGTCGACCCAGAGTGGAAAACAGTGGCGAATGTCACAAAAGCGCATGCGCGGAAGTAGTCCTGCTCAATGCTACTTACTCGCGACATGATGGCTTGAAGCGAATGACCTCAAATGAACTAAAAAGGGCGGTCTCGTCGGGTGCGGCTCGCTTTTTTTTTTTTTTATTTGCTTTTCGCGGATTCGCGGACATGTACCATGCCTGGAGTGCTGAGAAGAAAATCACTACAGCGAGAAGCGTGTGATCAAATAAATAAATAAAACACGCCAAACCAAAGCCTCACATGGCAAGGGTATAAGGGTTCAGCGCACAAGCCACAACAAAACAAGAAAAGGAGCAAACACAAGGCAATCTTAACACAACGGCAAAGAAAACGCGAGACAGAGCACAAGACTTATCTTGCTTGGACGGTAGGCCGAAGAAGAATGGGGTACAGGAAGTTGACACCGGCTTCTTCCTACGGCGGAAGTAGGGTGGGCGTCACGTGACTGTCTTATTACTGCATTAGCCACACAAAAACTTTGGCCTGGCAGAGCTGACTAACTGCTGTGGAATGCTATGGTCTGACATGGTATAGTATATGACGCCAAAAGATATTTCACGTTATCACATCAGCCAAAGGCAAATCATCACATACATACTAATAAATTATCCAAACAAAAATCATCATGCATCTATCAAACAATAAAACGTCCAGATGAAACTTGATGAAAGAGAACCAAACCAGTCAGACAAAACAATTCCACACAAGAAGCTCTGGACTTACACTTTCTCATTCCACTGCTCTAGTTCCTTAACAGCCTGTTGAAACAGATCGCTCCTGAACGTGACTCGTCCCCTCAGCTCCTCCCCGTCCAAGGCCCCTATCTTGTCCACTCCGTACTCTCGTTCCATGAGCTGTGGACAACTAGCTGGTCAACAAAGCCTCAGGCACAAGTTCATCAACTTAAGGTGAAGCAGCACCTCCAAATAGTCATCAACACTCACACACACAAGATCCTTAATGGAATGTCTTTGAATCATGAATAATCATCCATGCTCACACATACACACCTGAGTTTCTGCAAATCAAACAAAACTAGATTCACATGGATACCTAACAACTAAAATGCACCGTCCTTAATCTGTCAAAGGTTTTTGCAACTGTCATCTGGAATTTCATGTAAACCAAGTCACACCTCATTCTTTTCTATGCAAGATCTAAGCTTTGAAAAAAACAACACTTTTAAAACAATAGTGACTATGCCCCCCCCAAAATGAAATCAAGAAGAAGCAATGGTCAAAGGAGATTGCAATGGTCAGCCACATATTCTTACACTGACGGATGGCAGTTTGAGTCCTGAAAGTTTCTGTTCAATGAAGTGGGGAGCAGAAATGGTCTAACATTCCATTAAACATGCACACCTGCATGGTGTATACACGTGAAAGAGATCAGATACACTTGATCCTGATACTTCTGTCAGTGTTTTGTAATTTATGGAAACAAAAAATTACTAAAGCATGCAACTTAATACTTCGACCAGTGATGGCACTGCCAAATATTGCCCACTGAAATGGACTGCCCACTCAGTCACCAATAATGTAACTGTTGTTCATGGGTCTATCACCCTACTTCTACGATGCATTCTTTATGTGTCAACAAGAGTTTACCATGGTTCACACACACAATATCAACAGTACAAAGTGACAGTTACCGCCTCATGCATCTCGTCTATGAGCTGAAGGTTCTCGTTCCTGGGCACCATGCTGGCGGAGTACTTGCTGACTGTGGGCAGAGCCTCCTCCTCTGTGACGTCACTCCAGTCTCCATCTGACATGTCCTCCTCCTCCATGCTGTTCTCGTCGGAACCCAACTCACCACCCCCGTGATCTTTACCTTCAAGATGCACACTGCGAAGTTGGGCAGAAAAGAAAAAGAGACTGAGGGTAGGACAGTGCCCACGTCACTTTTAACCCCTAACATGTGAACACATGAGAGAGTGACCCTCCACTTTCAAATCATGACAATACGAACACATGCCAAGAGAAAAAAAAGACAGAGAGTGAGGAGCAGGAGGAATGAGAAAATCTCTGAGAACGTGTCCTTTCTATGCACCACATTTCAGTCCAAAACACATGACAAACCTGACATAACTTCATTCACGTTCTGTCTCGTTTTCACAAAGTAACAATCAGCCTGAACTAGATGACAACACACAGTCTGAGCGACATCTGTGCTGATGCAACTGGAGTCAAATTCAGCATTTGTATTTATTGTTGATTACTGGTATTCTACTGGTTCAGATGGTAAAATACCAACAAAAATATCAGCCATAAGTACCACATGCATGACTTGCCCCATTCACTGCAGAAGTCACACAACTGACAGAAGACTAAGGCATGTGACACGCTGTGGAAGTCTTATTTTCTTAAATAAAGGTGATGGCAAGAGATCTGTTACTCATTTCAATTTTTCAAATGGAAATTTGAAAATCTATATTTCTAGAGAAGGTGGCATTCCGTTTTCAGGAGAAAAAAAAAATTCTGTCATAGATGTAAACAGACATTTCCAACAAAACTTTTTTTTTTCTAACAAGGAATATCTAGATAACCAGCCGTCGTGGCGAAGTGGTTAGCGTCACGGACTCCCAGCTGGGAGGTCGTAGGTTCGAATCCCATCAGAGTCATGTGGGTTTTTCTGCCCCGACCGGCTCCTACCCAGAGTTGAGTTTGCTGCGGGCTCAGTTGGGAAGACTGGGACCACACAGTCGAGTTCCATCCACTTAATGGATGCGTTTCTGAGAGTGTTGCTCAAATTTCCTGACCAACACTGCAGGTGCCTGTATCTCTCGGGCCTGGTTGACGCCGGGATATATTATGAAAGGAAGCGTAGAGTACAGCCCTGTCATGTAGTCTCAGACCGAAATGGAAATCCGTAGCATCATCTTAATCATCCTCATTCTCATCGATCAGCATTAAAAAAAAAATGTCTCAAATTCTGTGGCCCTTCATGCCCTGCTCTCATGGTGACCTCAATTTCGATGTCCTCTCCACGTCTGTGGTCTTGGTTTGGTTCCGTCGGGGTCACCGGTATCGGCGAGTCCATGGTGGCTGTCGTTGAACGGACGTGGTGGTGCCCTCCGGAGGGACAGCTCACTCGCACGGGCTCCACGACTAAGCAATTATTGTCATCAGTAGGGGGCTTAGTAGGTGGTGTCCTGCGTATGTTAGATCAGATCAGGCACCACTGAACACCACCGAAGTGACTCGGCAGCAGTGCAGTGTCTCCTCCGGTGGGTTGTCTCTTGACGACTTGACATTGACTGCTCCCTGTGGATTGCCAGTGCCGGGGCTGCGGCGGGGCCGACTGGGCTGTGGCTGTGAACGGGGTGTCGGAATGAGCGGCGTGGGTGCAACGCCTCTGAGGTGGCGCAGAGGTTGGGACAGCAAAAAAAAAAAAAAAAAAAAAAAAGGAATATCTAGATGAAACTAAACTTTAGGTATTATAGAAATAAAGATACAGTACAGGGTGCTTATCTGATCCACAATACAAAACAGATGTGAATTACAAAAAAAAAAGTCTTATTCAGATGTTACATATGACAGACATAAAAAATGCTCAAAACAATGTTCCCCAGTTTGCAGTCAGCATGAAAATAACACTGTAACACTGTATGAAAGAAAAGTGGGGACAGTGTGGCGGCTGAGCATTGTATTTCTTGGAGCTTACTGATACAGGTTTCCTCGCTGAAATGCCACTGACAATTTTGCTCATAACTTACTGAGTTGCCGTGAGGATTGAAATGCCAGACAGGAAAGAAAAATACAAAACTAACAGGTTAAAAGTTAGGTTAAACAAAAATCAGTAAACTAAGTTGCTGATACGCTACATCATGAGTGGTTAAAATACCCCAAGGCCAACAACAACAAAAATACAGACTCTTACTTCTGTAACCATTCTGTGAGAGTTTTTGCTTTTTCATTTGGCTTTCCTGTTTCCTTCTCTTTTTTATCCACCGAATCTGAGTCTTCCTCTGCATCTTCTTCCTCCTCTTCCTCTTCCTCTGATTCATCAGTCAAGTCCTCCTCCTTGTCCTCATCTTCTCCACACTCAGGGCCTCCCCCAATATTTGCCATCTGCATGAAGTCGTCGTCCAGAGCGTTGTCCGGATCATCAAAATCAAAGTTGTCGTCAAGAGCCGCCACAATATCAGGGTCCCAGTCCTCACCAGGTTCTGACAAAGAGGAACAGAGTTTAAGTGACGCAGCTTGAATAGCCGTAATAGTAACAAACTTATGACTGAAATGGTTCTGCAAGACAATACAGACACACAGACTACAGGACAAAACATAATGCATTTTAACCTCTTGGTTCTTCTTCAGGCAAAAACAAACAACATGTAGGAAAATGAAAACGGAGAACAAGCAACCACTTCTCATATTCAGCACAAAATTGGTGCTGGATGTGATGACACATGAAATGTGAAAAGAGAAACACTGTGTACAAGGAGAAAAAAAAAAAAAAAAAGAGAGAGAGAGAGGCAAGTAGTGACGACTTGCTTCCCTTTATTTCTTTCTTCCTTATACTCATGTCTTTTTCTTTATACATTTCAGTCTTTTTTTTTTAATACATTTCAGTCTTTTTTTTTTATCACTGCATCAGTCTCTTTTTTTTTTTATCACTGCAGCCAAGTCATCCACACAGGACCTCCTAAGTGCTGTCCACATGCATGGAAAAAGAATTTGTTACATCCTGAAAAAGGAACACGCAACCAAGACAAATGTAATGTAATGACTGACAGGGCTGCTGAAGTACTGTCAGCCTTAGGACAGATGATTCCAGGTTGACCTGACAGCACCGGGCATTCCCCTGTATTTTTCATGATTAAAGAAAAAAAGAAAAGAAAAAAGAAACATTGATGTGTAACAAAAATGTACACAAGAAAGGTGATACAGGCAAACAGAAAGTGCAGAAAGGCAGCCAGTGTTCACTTCGGAGAGCATGTGCAGTTTACTCCACCAAATTGACAGATTATCTCACACACACACACACAGACACACACACACACACACACGCACACACACACACACACACACACACAAAACAACAAACAAACAACAACAAAAAAGCATGTCATAAACTGACCAGAATAGAAGTGTCAAAGTTTCCAGAACAAGGAAATGAGAATGACCCACAATGGCAGAAACCAGTCAACAACAGTAATGGAAGACAACAAAAAAAAATCAGAAAAAAAAGTCGAAGAGTGACAGTAAAAAAAAAGGATAGCTCAGAACTTCATGAGGGTGGGGTGGGGGGTGGGGGTGGGGGTGGGGGGACTATTTGTACTGAACACACCCTTAGCATTCCCACAGAGATCTCTTTGTCACATGTACACTGCACACAAATATCCCAGTCACGCCCTTATCATACCCCACAAGAAGATGAATCCAGACCAGACTGCACATCCTTTGTCATATTTGTTGTACCTGCTGACAACCTTGGAGTAGGCACAAGTGGAACTGTCAGCTGTCCAAGCTCCCACAGAGGAAAAGTGAAAATTCTTGAAAATTTAAGGTGTCCCACAGCATGCCTCCTCCCTTCTACATGGGCCTGCCCCTCTCTGCTCCTCCTTCCCTGTCCCGTAGCTTTTAAACTTTCATTCAAAATGGTGTAATCTTATGAAAATCTGAATACTGAAAGTGGATTCGTCCTTTCTTCGGTCCAGCCATGATCGGAACAGCTACCTGAAGTTTTGTTGATCTCTTGTACCTTTGCAGCATCTTTCTGATGGATGACATCCACAGCTTTATTTTTCCGTCCCGCGCGAGACACTTAGTGAAAGGGCAAACAAACAAGCCTTACAGATTTCTAATCCAACTTTTTTGTTGCTGTAGTCCAAGCAGAGGCATGTACCAAACTTTTGTACTAGTTAACTATGGAAAATTAAATACCCAGAAAGTGATGACGTTATTTTTGCACAATTTTGTGTGTGTTGTCATTGTTCTAATATTGCCTGGCCACTTGCATACAAGCTTTCATGCTGTATCTACCTTATGTGCAGGAAAATAAACCGAGTCGAATTTGGTATTAAAAGAATTGTTGGGAATTCGCCAGTTCAGTCATCTTAAGAGTGCAGATATACTACATTTTTCATGACAACCACTAATTATCAAACCGACAGTCCCATTTGTAATGGCTGCTCAACAATGCCAAACACATTGCTGCCAGACCGGCTATGCACAGATGACATTCAGTTCGCCGAGTACAGTGCGGTTAGCCGGCTAGTAGGGAGCGGCCTTCAGAAAACACCCCTTTCCCTGACCTGCATTCACAACTTGGCCTCTGCAGCTGCGGGCGAGCTGTAAACTCCCCTACCTCTCAAAACTAAGTAACTTGCTGTGAACAGCCGTGCATCAGAACCTGACATCAACTTGTCTTCAGCCTGCTGACAAAGTGGTGACTGCCCACTCTCACAAAGAAGTTCATACGAGATCTTGTGGTGCCAATGTCACTTGCTAGCATACTGAAATTGTGAGCAGCACTCCACGCATTCCAGAGCATTTTTTTTTCTTCAACCCTGATTTTTCTTTTGTGACTGAAAAAACATGTTCTTAACTGTTTCTCATTTCACATTTTTCAGTACTTTGCCAATATCTGGCAAAGTGGGAGCCCTGGCTGTCTGTAAACAGAGTTAGCCCACACAGTTGTGGAGCATGAGATATGATTCAGTAAATAATGATAAGCATAATCTGAAATGCTTAGAGACACTGATTATCAATTTGCTCCTCTTTTCTTATCCATTTCTGTCACTCTGTCTCTTTCTCTGTGTTCTTGTGTGGGAGCCAGTGTGTTGTGTGTGTGTGTGTGTGTGTGTGTGTGTGTGTGTGTAAGTGTGTGTGTGTGTGTGTGTGTGTGTGTGTGTGTGTGTGTGTGTGTGTGTGTGTGTGTGTAAGTGTGTGTGTGTGTGTAAAACAGTGTGTGTGTGTGTGTGTGTGTGTGTGTGTGTGTGTGTGTGTGAACGAGTGAGTGAGTGAGTATTTTCGGTACATTTTCTGGCAGTCGTAAAGTGTGATAATCTAAATATCCTGACGACCCCCTGAAAATTACAAATTCAACCAGTCCCTGGAACTCTGGTGAATTCCCAAGTCCTTGAAGGGAACCAATCATTACACTCATTCTGTAGAAGGAGAAGGACAGGCACTTGCCCCATCTGTCCCCTCAGCTGTCTTGGCATGATCATGAAGCGAATGGTCAACAGACGCAGGCGGTGTTATGGGTAATGGGAAAGCTGACAAACTCTCCAAGGTAGGCAGCAAACTGCCCACCAAATGTCAGTCATATGGAGACATCAAAACCCTCCTCAAAGGTCACTTCAAAAACACACTGAAACAGCATCTGCAGATAAGACTGGGAAGAACAGCATCTACCAACTGAGAACATGCCATTGTCAGCGTTTCTTGCATCCATTCAGGCCGAGGATTTCTCATACAGAGAAGAGAGAGCCCATGAAGCCCTGGTCCACAGAGGCCAACCAACAGTCTCCACTCCCGTCCTGTGTTTGAGACCCTCTGATAGGGAACATGGCCAAGTGCAGTGGACCTGAAGGAGAAGCTGTGCAGATCGGCCACATCACTGATGCCTATGACAGACTTTGCCAGCAACCCCAGATCATTCATTCAGCATGGCTGGGAATGCAGAATATGAAGCAGAAGAAGAAGAAGAAGACAGCGAGGTTAACTTTGAATCCAATGCAAGTGTTCTAGAAAATCTTGAAAAGAACAGCCTTTACAGGGGGATTCACAGTGCCAATTAACAAGCAAGGAAAGGTTCCCAGAGCACTGCAGCCTTACCTTACAAAAACTTCTCCCAAATCCACAAATGAGACATACAGGATTGAAAAAAAAAAAGATTTGTGCTTACCTGCTGCCACATTCAGAAGTCCTAGGTCTCTCTCCACAGCGGAACTCACTGCCGCCCCAGGCAGCGTCAGTTGTGATGCTGTTGTGGAGGCCCCATCATCATCTTCTTCCTCCTCCTCCTTCATCTGGAAGCTTGGCAGCTTCATACATGCAGTGCACAGTGCGAATTAGGCATAATTCTTATCAATGAATACGACAGTGCACAGTGCAAATTAGGCATTATTCTTATCAATAAATATGACAGTGCACAGTGTGAATCAATAAATACGACTGTGCACAGTGTGAATTAGGCATCATTCTTATCAATAAATATGACAGTGCACAGTGTGAATCAATAAATATGACAGTGCACAGTGTGAATTAGGCATCATTCTTATCAATAAATATGACAGTGCACAGTGTGAATCAATAAATACGACAGTGCACAGTGTGAATTAGGCATCATTCTTATCAATAAATACGACAGTGCACAGTGTGAATTAGGCATCATGCTTATCAATAAATACGACAGTGCACAGTGTGAAATAGGCATCATGCTTATCAATGAATATGACAGTGCACAGTGCGAATTAGGCATCATTCTTATCGATGACTACGACAGTGCACAGTGTGAATTAGGCATCATTCTTATCAATTTGCAGTGCACAGTGCGAATTAGGCATCATTCTTATCAATAAATACGACAGTGCACAGTGCGAATTAGGCATCATTCTTATCAATAAATACGACAGTGCACAGTGCGAATTACGCATCATTCTTCTCAATAAATACGACAGTGCACAGTGCGAATTAGGCATAATTCTTATCAATAAATACGACAGTGCACAGTGCGAATTAGGCATCATTCTTATCAATAAATACGACAGGAAGGACAGGCCAAACAGGCAAAAAACAACATATTTTCAATGCAACAAATGCAGAAAATGACAGATCTGCAAAGAAAACCCTAACAATCTATAGATACAACTTTTATTATCAAAAAGTTCACACAGGATAATGATGGCATTTTCCAATGATAACCAAAGGCCCACTGACTGCATCATGTGCATTAATAACCAGATCCCAAATCTACAGCCCCACTATGATTCTGTGTCAATTCCTTACTTAACTCGTGATACAGAAAAATGAACAAAACACTCCTTTAAAAAAAAACAGCCCCCAAAACAACATTTGAAACTAATCACCAGAGCATGTGCATGTGCATGCACATGTGCAGTAGGTTTGCATTCATGCACATGTCTCCATGTTTGTGAGCATGTTCATGTGCATATAAAATCTGCATGTTAAAAGACCACATAAACTGTGTGCAAACATTCAAAAATATTCACGACATGCAAGATCGCAGCTTTCAGCTTTGTTGTGCTTTTATGACCTGATGCACCAGAAGCAAATGTCAGCTGAGGCTGCTTTAAAGACCATGTAAACCACCATAAAATGTTCCAACTGCATTTTTTTCTACATAGGTAATGTTGCTTATAGCCTAGCTGACTGCAAAGGGCTTTATCAGGACTGTTTTTTTCTACATACTAATATCATATAATGAAGATTTAATTAAGCAACAATTATTACACATGACAAAATTTAAGAAATGTAGATTAAAAAACAAACAAAAAAAGAAAACAAAAAAGGAGAAAAAAATCTGATATAAAAGACCTCAGATTGCCTGAAAACATGAATGAAAAAAAAAAAAACCACACACAAAACCCCCCCTGCGCAGCTTCCAGTGGACTTCTGTGTAACAATGTGTGACTGTGATGGAAGGAAACTGGGTGCTGTTGCATATGAAAGAACGAAAACAAAATGAGGAAGTAATGCCACCGACGGCATATGAAAGAAAAATTGATAAAACCCATACACACAGACACACACTAAACAACCACAAGATAAACAGGAAAGAAGAACCCGCTGCTCTGCAACAGAGTATTGCAGAGGAATAATAGCAGTATGCAGGTCTGCACGAAATTTCTTTTCAGAATCATTTCTCTAAAACATACTTAAAAATACTTTCCTTTGAACTACCAACCAAACTACAGCAACACAAATCATCCATTAGAATACACTGAAGCTTTTCTTACCGGCCTCATCTCGCTGTCATGGATTTCTCCCACCTCTCTCAAATGCTGGAGGTAATCATAGTCATCCTCAAAAAAGATTCCATACTTCATCTGTTCTTGCAATCGGTCCTCCTGAAATATTTAAAGCATACATTAAAAAAAAAAAAAAGAAATAATGTAAATAATCAATTAATAAGGGATAGCAAACTATTCCCAAATTCACCAACATTTATGCTGTTTTAATTAAACATATCTTACTCACAGTAAAGGGATATAACAGATGTTGTACCCCCAAAGGAGTACAAAATTTACAATTAAAAAAAACAACTGTTGAGACGTAAATGGACCCAAAATTTTCTAAGTCTACTTTGATCATATAATCCCTGCATGAACAAATAAAGAAATGAAAGATGAAATAATAAGAAATTACTTATAAAGGAAACAGAATACTCCAATATTATTGAGTAAAGGAAATAACAGTTCAAGACAATGAAATAAGAAACAAAACAAAATACTATCTTAAAATTCTTATAAAGATCGTACGAACATAAAACAACTACAGTTTACTGTTCAGATACTTATTATCTGATTGTTACCCTCACTGACTTACCTTTGATTGGACTCTTGTGGAGCATGGTCAGACACCTCACTGTCAGCAGATGTTGGATCTCTTTGATTCTTGTAGCCCACCTCAAAATGGGAGGCTCCCTGTTTGGCCAAATCACGGAAGGACTTGAAGTTCTTTCTCCTTCGGCCTGGCTGTTCCATACAACAAAAACACAAAAGAATCAACTGATACTAAAAGTAAAAACAATCACATTATGTGGTTTCCCAATTTATGCATGAGTATCACATGACATACTTATCACACGACACATATATCATGGTGCACAAAAATGTTTCCTGTGCATCAAAGTGACATGAAACGGCCACATTTTCCATGACAGGTTAGTACTGGGGAAAATCTTCCCTATCTGTGACCTGCACATGCCATGCTAAGAGAAAAGCAAAGTTTTGTTCTTTACTTCTCTCCCTCAAATAGAAACATGAACCATTTTCCTACATGTATAAGTCTGCATATTTAAAGGTCAACATGTGTCTGTACATGTAGTTATTGCAACAACAGCTCCAAGTCATACTCCTGGCACTTGTGTCTCAAACATCATCAAAGAAACATGATCAGTCTGCCACTACATCACGTCCTGTCATTTCAGCACTCTTGGTAATAAAGACAAGCCAACATGGAGTAAAATGTTAAAGTGAGACATGGCACATGACAATGTGAAGAAAGAAAAGAAAGACCAATGACTGCTGGATGGTGAAATTCACCTGTTGCAATCACCAGTAGGAAGGAACACTAGGGACAGCTTGATAGCAGAAGGTCTTCAGAGAACAAACCCTTATCACTGTATCAGGCAAGTGTTTTGGCTCTGAACTCCTTCTTCTCAGGAACCGGGCTACAATCAGGTCATGACTCCTACTTACGCATCTGCTGTTACTGTGTCAGATTTTGTTTCCCCACCACTTCTGGGATTCATGCCAACAACTTCTGGATGGGTGAGCATCTTAAATCACTGCTTTTTTTTTTTTCTTACCCACATCACAGTAGTAAATCTGTTCTCAGTTTTTAAATTTAACCTTTGTAAACTTGACCAGATCTAGCTGGAATTCTTCTCTGCTGAATCTACCATTACTGTTTTGGGTTCTGGTCCTCCTATTACCAAAAATCGCCAACTGACGAGCTGTCGAACCCCTTTAATACAACTTCTGTGGCCAGGACTTCTGCTTGGAAGCCAGATTCCCTCAAGCTGCTGGCCAGACTAGCATACTTTTCCGTCATGTAGATGCGAGCTTGTTCCATTCTGCTTTCATATGGCACAAGAAAATCAATCAGAATCATCTATTTTAATGAACCTGAGTGGAGTGCAATACTGGATCTCATGCCACTTTTTCTGATGATCTCTGAATCAGTGAATCCATTTTGGATGGTCAGCTGTGTGTGTTCAGTCATCCACTCCATCCAGTAAATGCTGATTCCTTGCTCGTCCTGTCATGTACAATGTTGATGCTGAGGCTTCTGGTGGTGTAGCATTTCTTTTGCAGTGCTAATGCTGTGCAGTCTCTTAAAACACTTGGTTGTGTCTCCATATGTATCTTCCCTTGCCTTGCTTTCAATGAACCCAGGATAATTATGTTCTATTGTTTGCCTGAGAGAGAGGACATATAGTATCACCTGATCTGCTCCATTTCAGTTTTCACCAGCTTTGTATTGACGGTAAGATGTCTATGTGTACGGATCTGCAGATGAAGCTGATTCTAAGAGGTGCAACGTGCCAAATGTTACTAAGTCAGACTTCTTTGGAGTGCATTTTCCCATGTAGTCCACTGCCCTTGCTGGCTTTGCTGGATTGCCTTTCTCTCGGCACCTTCTCCTTTCTTTAGTTCCTGTATTACCATGTCTCTGTCTGCTTTCCCTTTTGCCTTTGAACACAACCCCTTTCTGTTGAACTCAGTTCCTTTCTGTTCGTTTGCCTGCCTGTGTCCTGCCATTTCTCTGATCTGAAATTTAGGTTTTCCACAGAGAAATCAACTGCTTCTGAACTTCATATTTTCAAGCAGTCTTTTAATGGGGCTCAGTTAATTTTATCACCTTGTCTACAGAGTCTTTAAGCATGGTTAGTATTAATAGTAACCTTGCTTTGCCCATTTTGTACTCTTCAATTAGTTCAAGGATTGGTATTACAGTTTGAGTTAAATGTTAGCATTTAAGAAAAAAAACATGTTGTTTCTTTTTCTGACAGATAAATAAAATCAATCAATCGGTGAAATATGTGAACTGGTCCAACAGATTTAGATTTGAATTATGAAAACTTGAGCGCAACAAGCGTTTTTGATCTTGTCTGTGCTTTCATTTTGACTTTGTTATCAGAGTCTGATAATGAACTGTTTTATGCCAGTTTCATTTCCAGCTACAGATTAAACAAACAATAAATGAAATCATATATTATGATATATATATAATATATATATATATATAGCAACAGATTCTCAACCTTTTAAATTTATAATACATGTAGCCAGAAAGCACAAACAACCGTAGCAATGATTTGTAGGACTGTGCTAGGATCTTACATCAAACAAATATCGTGAACTTAAAAAAGTAAAAAAAAAAAAAAAGAAGTGTCACATGAACTGATGAAGATGTGTCTAGGCCCATGTGCAATGTTGAATATTTCCCGTTCATTTTGGATGCATATGAACTGGGATGGTGAGGTCTTTCAGCAGCAAAAATGTGTTTAGAGGTGGGACTTTTTTTTATATACTGACAACCTAATTTGGAAGCTAAAGCACACTAATAGTAATACGGGGAAAAGTAAAATCATCAAATTGGTGAGGGATTTATTAGCATTAAACAAACGTCCTCAACCTTTAGATGATCATCTGTTTTTGAAATGCACCTCTATTTCAAACTTTTTTTTTATGTATGCACCATTGTCTCTATTATTTGACTGTTGAAAACAGTGCTCAATTTCATCATCACAACAGTCTGAACAACGCACTGACACGCAACATAAACCCACTCAACTGAATGTTTGGGTCCATGATAGATGATTATTCTTCACCAGGATGAGTCCCTTCCCTTTTCGATCTATGAAATCAAACCACTAATCCTTTCACGACAAGAAGTCAAGAGCATGAAGAGGTAGTCAAATTGTTGTTTTTAATTTATCTTAGTATCTAGGCTATAGTCACATTTACCCCGTATGAGAAAATTATCTACTGACTGAGCCTACTACGCCAGAACGGCCCCGCTCTATTATTGGAAGAAGGACGGAATGAAGCTTTCTGAAAATTCCATTGGGATTCTTTCCTTCGAACGATTTTCTTCTCTCTCACGGGGGTAAATGGTTATACAATATTGCCGTCATACACCCGTTTCTTTACTCCCCTCGCCTCTAGCACAGATCTCTCTGCTAGCATTATCTTAACCACTCGTGGATTCATCTCATCTAGTATAGATCTGATCTGCATCATCAGAATCTTGGCAACTTGGTTCAGAAAGAACAATATCTTCGGTTTCTTTAATTTTTTTTCCCAAATGTTCTTTCATCCCAACTTTAACCCCTCACATTAACGACTGTTCCTTACCATATTGAATCCTTTGATCAATAAAAACACAATCAAAACAAGGCTGAAAGACAAATTCCTCAAAAGCGAACACGTGAACTCGATGGGTAACTTTTACACATTCACTTCCTGTCAAATATGTCAACAAACCGAAAAGCCCCGTTTTACCCAAATAATACTATTTTCCCCGAGATTTGCTTGTGCACGGTGGGTGGTGGAATGAAAGAGGGTACGAGGGCTGTGAGTGAAGTAGGAAAAGTCTTTGTAGAATATGTCAAAATTGATGGCATTCCTGACAGTATATTCAGGATGGGAATAGAAAAGAAAGAAAAGAAAGAAAAAGGAACAACAGAAAACCTCCCATTTTAAACTTTTTGGGCCTACTTGCCATCAATCCATTTTGAAAATCTGCCCAAACTACTGAAACTAAGGAGCGACAATGAAAAATAGGTAAATTTTTAAAAATTAAAACCTATTAAAAAATAGTAAAAAGAGGAAGAGCCCCAAAGGACACACCTAAACAAACAATACTGAAGTGAACACCCCAAATTCGTACAATGAGAATGTTGTCTTTGTCTTTGTTTCCTTTATCTCCTTGGCGATTATAGATTTCTTTGATGTCCAGGTTTGAAATGGGTTTCCTCAAATACATGAACTGTTTCACATTTTAACTGTTTGGCATGAAATGTTAACATTGAAATCATATACTGTTTTATACAATAATAACAATGGCATAAACTAGATCTTTCTATGGAAAATGGTGCCAACAATTCCAATTTGCTTCTGTTAAAGTCTCATTATTTTTTTATTTGTACTCTTGCATCCTCCCTCGTTCTGCACGCTTTGATTTCGTTTCTGTTTTGTCTGTAGGATGGTTTAAAGATATTTACGACTTTCAATGTTGGTGGACAGTTACATGAATATATCTGCAGTTGCAATTTATGGGCTCATTTCTAGCTATTCATCATATAAAAATGTTAATTACTTTATTGTTTACTTTATAATCTTGCTACGTTTACTGTTTTTGTTTTTTTTTAACTTGACTTTTTTTTTCGATGTTCGTCATATTAACATAAAATACGGTTTTCTCCCCTTCGTCACATGACCGTATATTGACGGTGGCTTAGCAGAAGAGACGACGAAGAAGATGGGGATTGAATCGATGTCAAAAGAACCGACCAAGGTGGTGTATGCACCACTTGGTATTATTTATTGGACACTGTTCTCTGTTACTGTTCTCTTCTTGCTAATAATCGGTGAGTTTTCAGTGAATAATCCATTTCATGTGTGCGAAGGCATTGACATAATTTGACACTGACTGCACAAGTAAAGGCAGGTAGTGAAGATATTCATCATATGATGATATTCAGTCTAACGAATCACACTTGGCCGGGGATGACCTTTCGCTGCTGAAAAGGCTGGACTAACTGGCGACTTTGACTTTAAAACCGAGGCGTAGGTTAAACATAAAGGTTTACTGAAAAAAGAAACAGTTTCCGGGTAACGATAGAGAAATGCAACCGTTATCACTCACATGATTGATTTAACGTGTTTTGTTTCAGTCTTTTCTAAGTTGAGCAGTGTGTGTGTGTGTGTGTGTGTCTTCTTCTTCTTCCTAAAATACTGGTTCACTCAAAAACGAGTAGGTCACCAGCGCGCATGTTAAAAAGTAAAATAAAATAACATAAAATAAAGTGCGACTCAGTCTGTTGGCCCCTGGAGCAAAATTTGGCAACAAGGGGTCGCACACGTGTGTGTGTGTGTGTGTGTGGTGTGTGTGTGTGTGTGTAATGAATACTGTAGACCAAATGAAGAGATAGAAAGGTCATTTTTTTTTCATTGAGGACAATTTAGTATTTGGGATATTTATCATTTAATTGATAAACAACGGACAATAGACCCATTCAATCAATCGGTGAACACACACATCAATTCAGTTTACATCTTCAATTAATCAGTGAACAAGATTCAGCTTACACCCCATTTCACCTTCCCCTCCTCCCCACTTCATGCCAGCATTGCCCATCCTCTCCCCCCCCTCCCAAATCATTAGCCATCAATACTGTGTACTGATTTACTTTTCATTTGACCAGATGTTTCCTGTGGGAAAGTGAACTGTAGCATGTATACCACTTGACTTCACATAAGCTTTCGGTTTGCCTTGGCAGAGGTTTTCGTACTGGTTTTGAAAATTACTAGTGAAATAACTGGAGAAGATGGTACTTGTAGTTAACAGGTTTGGCAAATTCTTTAAATTAACAACAGCCAGCTGTAGTTATCAGCATCATGTCTGCTGCATTAGTGGCTAGTAGTATGTGGTATGATAATTCAATTTACTGTAGTATATAATTACATTTTAGCATACAACTGTATGGATGGGTATTTGTTTAGCAGCACTGGCGTTAGTAATGAAGTTTGGCTCTTCCATGAACAACATTTGATTCAGGAATTACCAAAGATGTACCAGTTGTTTATTGAGAGCAGTTGAGTTAGTATCATTATATTTATAGTTACAGCGTTAAATTGATCCATAGAACTATTTGACTAATTTGCATCATTCTTTACTTTTCTGCCACTTTGTGTGTTGCAGTCAGGTAAAGTAAACATGTTCTGGTGTTTTGAATGCACAATGACTAATGCAATACCTTGTATTGTGATTATTCAGTTGAAGTTTTTCTTCGCTCATTGTAAGTCCTAACAGTGTTCTTAACAATTTTCAATACAGTTTCTGAGTTTGGTAATAATGAGTTCTTTTTCCATATATGTAGCACATGCCATGTTTAAATCAAAATTATAAGACTTATCAGGATAGGGGCTGAAATTAAGTGTACTGGCCAGTTCAGCATGTCCATCACCCAGGCTAAGTACATGTACGATTATGGCAAAATTGTACACCACAAGGTGCTACTGCAGTATACAGCCCTTTCATCCTGGACTCAAGTCTGTGGTGTCACTGACTTATGTCCAGGATGAGAGGGCTGTATACCGCAGTAGCATAACTGATATGTTGCTAATATATTGGCCTTCAATGAACTAGTTAAGTTTTCTAGTGTGTGTGGATCTTTTTTTTTCTTCATATACCATAGTTGTGCAACTTCAACTAGTTTAAGGTTTTTGCAAGTGGAAATTTCTAATGTGGATTTAGAATCAGATTCAGAATTTTTTTTTTTTTTTTTTTTTTTTGCAAGTTAAGCAATGATTACTCCATAGGATCATGGATTGCGCCAGGTTTTTGTCAGTTGCGTGCGTCATATGCAGACCGGCTGAAAAAATGTACACGTACGACTGGCCTGATTTTGCGTCCGCACAAAAGTCATAGAGATACGTGAACTGAAAAAAAACACAATCTCGTCAGGGTCAAACAAGGTCTTTTTAATACTGTCTGATCTTTCCACCTCCGAAAATGAAATTGGATTAATCCCAGAATGCTGCACTTCTGCTGTAGACATGGAAGGTTCGACTTCTGAGGAAGGAGTTGTTGATGATTCTGAAACACTCTGATCCAGTGGCCTTTACTGCGAAAAGAAACCCGAAAGGGATTGCTGCCTTTTCTCTAAACTGACGATACGCATGACGTCACAGCCTGCACGTCCGACACTATCTATAGTCTGTTTTATGATCGCTACAGCGCATTATTACCTGTCGCAGTATCCAGATTCTTCTTTGCCAGTGGGCGCAAAATCGCAAAAAACGAAACGGGACATTGTGAGGCAGGTGAGAGAGTCACTGCTTCAGATGCTGATGCCTGTTTCTTTATTTCGGTGCACTGCCTGTAGACCAAGGCTTTTTGCGTACGACTTGCGCATTGCAAGTCAAAAATTGCGTACGCAGGTCAGTGAAATGCGTGAAATACGCGTGATTTTTGCGTTAGCGCGATCCCTGTAGGATTCATTATTGTATTGTTCCAGTACACACTACATGTATGTAAAAATCAAGAATGAACAATATACTGTATAGTCAGACTGCTAGTACTGTTTGTAGAAACTCCTTTACCATAAATCTTCACACAATACTAAATCAATGTGCCATTGTGCTGGTATCTGTGGTTATTCTCATCCGGAGCAGTTAAACTTTCAGAATATGTTTTGTTAAGAACTTACAAAATTAGAACTTAAAGAGGACTATATTCAGAGGCAGCATGTGATTTCATCCAAGAGGATAAGTATGAGCCAAACGAATAAATTCATAGTCATTATCATAATGGATTTAAATACTCTCATAAAGTTCAAAATTGATATCTGTACCTGTGTATGTGTAATGTTTATGTGTAATTTAAGAGTGATTGTAGAGTGATTGTAGAGTATTAATTGAAATTGTGATCCTGGAGCAAAGAGATCTATTTTACATTATGGAACAGAACTACCACAGTACTAGTTACAAGAAAATGTTCAGTAGCCTTTTAAATTAAGCTTAAAGTTTCTTAAGTGAAAAGTAGTACACTTTTAATGGGATTGATGTATGATATACTTCTGATTTGGTGTTTGTTTCAACCATTCAGTGTTTTTTCCCCTGTCATGTTTCAGGTCTTTATTACCTTTTGACTGGACAAGGTGCTCGATTTGACATAGGATGGTAAGTTTGTTTGTTTATTTTGTTCAAGCAGTTGTTCTCAGAAACAATTTTTTGCGATATGGAGACCGCAAAATGAACAGCACTCCAGATACATTTATTTGTGTCACACAATAAACCATTTTAGCAAGGATCATGTTCTGAAGAGGAAAATATGAAATTCACTCACTGTTCTGATTTTTTTTAAGCTTTGTCATGGTTGTGACATAATATACAGAAACAGCTCTCAAGTCTATAAAAACAATATGCTGGTCAAAAACTTGCGTCATGTATTTCTAAATCCCAAAAGAAACTGCATCCAGAGAAACAACTTTATAATCTGGATTTTGTACATTCCTTTAGTTTTCATGTTGTAGTTTATAATTTGGATTTTGTACATTTCTTTAGTGTTCATGTGGTAGTTTCTTCCTCCAAACAATGTTTTTACATTCTTACTTTTTGATGATTATGGAAAGTGTATGTCTCTAATTAGGCCTATAGTATTCTAGAATGTTCTTTATTCATAAGAAACAAAACAGCACTTGAAGGAAATGAAGTGATTATTGAATTAAGTACAAAAACTGACACAGTTATGATAACATGACAAGGAGCCCATCACAGTTGTGAGGTGGAATTCAGCTCTGACAAAGGTCTTGACAGAAAGCAGGAATCAGTCTGGATGATAAAGAAATTGTATGATTTATGTTCAACAAGAATGCTACAGCTTAGTTACTAGTATCATGTTGACAATGAAAGTAATACTTGATAAAAATGAGAAAATTGCCAATACAAATTGCACTGACAGGATATGAAACCATACATGTTTCGTCTCCAGTCATGTCCAACACATCTGTGAGCCTTCATTTCATTATTGACACAAACTGAATGGTAGAATGAAGGGTATTGGTACTGTGGGCATGTATGATATATTGATAATGACTTTAGTTTGACTGACTAACTTGACAGGCTAAAATAGTATGAGAAACAGAAGCAGCGACATTGTTGAGAAGTTGTTGTTGTTGTCATACCCTGGCTAAAAGACTCCAGGGTTCATCCAAACAGCCGAAGTACTTGAACACTATGGTACAAATGCATCAGCTGGGGATGAGAACATTATATGTGTGACCGTTTTTGATTACCCCGCCACATGGGCAGCCACACTCCGACTTAGGGGATTTAGGAGACTGATAATGTTATGCTAGGAGCTTGTCACAACTGATGACAATGCCCACATAACTATGCAGAGCATAACAACATTTTGATGTAGCCTTGGTGTTCTAGCCTGTCAGTTGGCCTGACACAGGCTTAAGCCAAGGCGGGCTGAGAATTTAAGGGAGTTATGTTGTCGATTTACTCCCTCTCCACAACTGTCATGTCTGATTTTAAATGGAGGCAAGGACTGGCTAGTCAGTGAGTCCTGTGACTCTGGGCAACCAGTTCCTGTTGTTTTTACTTTTGAGTTGTTATTTATGCTCTAACTGTGTTGGGAGTGACTGGAATCATTATCATTTGGGCCACAGTCTTCATCGAGTTTATGTCAGTGTGGTTCAAGTCCCAGTCTTCTGCTGGAGGTTGTGTGGCTTCCTGTTGCGCTTAGGAGATACTCCTCTCAAGCATTGTCGCTCTTGATGCAACTACTAGGGTTCTACGGTTCATCATTTTGCTGTCCATGACTTGAAGGCTTGTGTAGACCAGTGACAGCTTTGTTGTTGGCTGGTCTGTCCATTTGAGGAGACATGTCTGGGAGATAGGGAACCATCACCCTCTTTGACCCACCCAAGACGCTGTGTCAGCGTCATTCTTATCACTGGTGGAGCTCCTCCCCCTCTGCTGCCCACCTGTCCTACAAGTCTAAGAATGAAATTGTCACGTTCCTCCCATTTACACATTCCAGGACTGATTAAATTTTTTTTTAAATCTCCATGTAGCTCAATCTCGGTCTCGGTGTGCGTGCTCTCTCTCCCTTGTCACCACACATCACATTCCAAAATAAATCTAGTTCATATCTACATATGTTTAAAAAGAGAGGGACCAAGCACAATGCATTTATGCTTGCTTAAATTTCTTTTTATCATGCATTTTCTAAGTGAGATATATTCTGCAGGGGTTCATTTGAGAAAACAGGGGAGTAGGGATGGGGAATCAGGTGTTTGAGGTGTGAAATAGTGAAAAGGGGAGGAGGGAGGTGTAATCAGTCTGCATTGAAGCTGACTACTCTCTTTTTGATGACACTGACAGTCAAAAACTGGTTGACAGACAGACAAGGGAGAGATTTGTGGTATAGTTATGCGTGATCTGGCGTTGTATACAGCTGATCGGCTGCTAAGTTGGCAAAACTTGAGTCTGTACTATTCAGAGTGTTTGTGCTAGGGAAAAAGTAAGTTTTAAAATGTGGTATCTAATGTCAAATTGATGTATCCATCACATGCACTAACACATAGGCTCACACAATGAATAGTAACACACACATGTGCACACACACGCATGCACACATCCACACACACACACACACACACACACACTCACGCATGCACGCGCATGCAAACACATACACAGTGACACACACATACACAGTGACACACACATCCACACAAGCACATTTTTCTTTGCTAAAACAGTTGCCATGATTTTTTAGTCTCTTGTGTCAGTTCTTGGTCACTTTTTGAAAAACATTCTAGGCATTATTGATTACTGAGTTGATACATTTTGAAATTCGTAAACTAGAGCTATGGTTAACAGGCTAATTTAAGTGTGACCAGAACTGTGGGGAAAGAGGAGTTCAGGTGTCAATAGTGTGAAGATCTGAGATGATGTAAATCATATTGAAGTACATGCAAGTCTTAACAAGAACACTTTACTGTTAAGTTCATCTTCTGAGACATAGACAGTATAGTGAATTAGTCTAACTTGTTAATACCTAATTGTGGTGGTGGTTTAGACAGTTGGAAGGAAAAGTAGCTTCAATTTAAAAGATTAAAGATAAAGAAAAATGAACCTGTTGAAAAATAATCAGTTTTGATGGACATGAATGGTGTATATGAATTATTGTTGCAGGTTCTTGATGTCCACATCACCATACATGTGGGGGCTGATTGGCACAGGTCTTGCCATTGCTCTCTCTGTTGTGGGCGCCGCATGGTAAGTGTAGGGAAAAGAAAGAGCTGGACACTTGCATCACACGCAGTGGTAATCGTTTAGTTCATGGAGGGTGGGGAGATGAGGAAGGCAAGTTCAAATTCATGTGGGTAAGTTGCTGTGCTTTATTATGGGCATGTATGTGTGTCTGTTTAGAAAGATGGACATGATCCTGTGATCATTTTTTTAGACAATTTGCACAGTTGGTCGGTCAAAATTGATTGTTTTTTTCTCTAAGAGTCTGATAGTGTATTTGCATAAATGTCACCCTGTAATGTACACAGGTGCACCTTACTGAGCAGAGCCATCCAGCCATGTCAGGCAGGTGCACCTTACTGAGCAGAGCCATCCAGCCATGTCAGGCAGGTGCACCTTACTGAGCAGAGCCTTCCAGCCGTGTCAGGCAGGTGCACCTTACTGAGCAGAGCCTTCCAGCCATGTCAGGCAGGTGCACCTTGCTGAGCAGAGCCTTCCAGCCATGTCAAGCAGGTGCACCTTACTGAGCAGAGCCTTCCAGCCATGTCAGGCAGGTGCACCTTACTGAGCAGAGCCTTCCAGCCATGTCAAGCAGGTGCACCTTACTGAGCAGAGCCTTCCAGCCATGTCAGGCAGGTGCACCTTACTGAACAGAGCCTTCCAGCCGTGTCAGGCAGGTGCACCTTACTGAGCAGAGCCTTCCAGTCATGTCAGGCAGGTGCACCTTACTGAGCAGAGCCTTCCAGTCATGTCAGGCAGGTGCACCTTACTGAGCAGAGCCATCCAGCCATGTCAGGCAGGTGCATCTTACTGAGCAGAGCCTTCCAGCCATGTCAGGCAGGTGCACCTTACTGAGCAGAGCCTTCCGTCATGTCAGGTGCCCTCTTTTCAGTTGATTTCCTCTTTTGTGGATGGAAATCTTTGGAACGTGACCTCTGCCCCTAGAATATATTTCTCCACAGATGATACAAAATCTGAAACAAAACTTGTTGAAAAAATAGATTTGACAGCAGCAAATCAGTATTTTGTGATGTGAACCAGACGCTTCAGAGCACTACCTGTTGTTTTTTCCCCTCCTTCCATGGCACCTCCCACCCCTTTCCACAGCAATCATAATTTTGTCTTAGTTTTTATTGTCAGGAAATTGACATACATGTTGTCTTTTTAGAACAGATCTGCCCATATGTCTCAAAGAGGACTCACAAATGGTTGGATGGATAATTGTCAGAATTTACAGGGTTGTTTTTAGACAGTAGGATCAGTTTTATGAACTAGGAGGGACTACATTTTGAGGTCATGTGGCGCACGACTGACAAGAGATTGAGAATCTTCATTTGCATGCCCAGACATTGGCAGCACACCATCATAGTGCGCAGGGTTTGCATCCCCCAGTCAATTACCGTGTTCATTTTTAATAGAGGCAGCTGTGGTGTACGAGACCCAGTCAGCACATCAAATGTTAAGGCATACCGGTGCTCACTTACTTGTAATTTGTTCCCTCCTCCTTAAACAAAATGAAACCAAAGATAAGATATCAGGACTGTGAAGTGATGAACATTTGTCTAATGGTGCACAGGGGAATCTACACCACTGGCTCCAGTATTGCAGATTAACATTTGTCCAATGGTGCACAGGGGAATCTACACCACTGGCTCCAGTATTGCAGATTAACATTTGTCTGATGGTGCACAGGGGAATCTACACCACTGGCTCCAGTATTGCAGATTAACATTTGTCTAATGGTGCACAGGGGAATCTACACCACTGGCTCCAGTATTGCAGATTAACATTTGTCTGATGGTGCACAGGGGAATCTACACCACTGGCTCCAGTATTGCAGATTAACATTTGTCTAATGGTGCACAGGGGAATCTACACCACTGGCTCCAGTATTGCAGATTAACATTTGTCTAATGGTGCACAGGGGAATCTACACCACTGGCTCCAGTATTGCAGATTAACATTTGTCCAATGGTGCACAGGGGAATCTACACCACTGGCTCCAGTATTGCAGATTAACATTTGTCCAATGGTGCACAGGGGAATCTACACCACTGGCTCCAGTATTGCAGATTAACATTTGTCTAATGGTGCACAGGGGAATCTACACCACTGGCTCCAGTATTGCAGATTAACATTTGTCCAATGGTGCACAGGGGAATCTACACCACTGGCTCCAGTATTGCAGATTAACATTTGTCCAATGGTGCACAGGGGAATCTACACCACTGGCTCCAGTATTGCAGATTAACATTTGTCTAATGGTGCACAGGGGAATCTACACCACTGGCTCCAGTATTGCAGATTAACATTTGTCTGATGGTGCACAGGGGAATCTACACCACTGGCTCCAGTATTGCGGGGGGTGGTGTGAAGGCGCCTCGCATCAAGACCAAAACCTGATCAGCATCATCTTCTGTGAAGCTGTTGCCATCTACGGCATCATCATGGCCATCGTCATCAGCACTAACCTGGCTGTGAGTAGACCCCTGTGTATTTCCTGGACTTTGTGGTTGATTGTTTCAGCTCCTTTCCCTGCCAGTGTGCTGGCAATGAACTGACTGCGTTGAACCTTCGCTCCGCTTTGTGTGTACCACTGGACATCTTTAAATAGTTACAGCTGAATGTGGGACATGATTCTTTACTTTGAACTAGTGTTTTAATCATTGATTGGTTGATTTTTTCTTTTTACCCCACCTGATTTTATTTGTTCAAATTGTGTATTCTCACTTTGATTATATTGATTGGTTGATTTTTTTCCCCAAACCTGATTTCTTTTGTGCAAGTAGTGTATCCTCACTTTAATTGTATTGATTGATTGACACCCCCCCCCCCCCCCCCCCCCCCCGCCAACCTGATTCCATTTGTTCAAATAGTGTATCCTCACTTAATTATATTGATAGGATGATCTTTTTCCCTCCAGATTTCATTTCTGCAAATTGTGTATCCTTTCTTTAGTTACAGTTCCTGTTCATCTACTATACCTCATTTAGAAGCAAACCAAACTCGCCGTCCAGTCCACAGAATCCTGGTTTTATTAGTCAGTTGAAAGTTTATGGTAATGCATCAAAAGAAAGTGCCCCCAATAGCATTATCATTGGTTTTGATAGTAAACTAAACTTCAGTGTTCCACGTTGGTTGATGTATTACGGACTTAAGTGGTGTAGCAATTTTTTTTGTATCCCATTTTAGATCCAGCACCTTGTGAAATGTTAGTGAAAGAGATGCTGCTGAAGTAATTTATGATACGATTGGGACATGCTATAACTGTGGTAAGTATAGACATGATTGAATGGTGAATCACATGCTGCACATTTGGATGGCACTGTTTCAGTCATTTGACATGACCAAGATGGAAACGGAAGAAGACTGGCGGAAGAACTATGCAGCAGGCAAGTTCACTTTTCCTGCTGGATTTTCTCCACCTTATGCTGTCCTGCTTCTCATGTCATTTTGGGAATAGCTACAGAATTTGTGCTCAGCTTCTTGTTTTTGTTTTTAATCTGTTCCATGAAAAGCAGTAAGGACATCCATTGTAATGCAAAATTCAATTCAGGTTTGAGGCTGTAGTCCAGATTTTTGTTCAAGGTAAGGTTTGTCATTTGGCTGACATCAAAGAGTTAAGAGTTTGGCAGTGTTAGTCAGGATTGACGAGTTGCACTCAAAAGACACATCCATAACATGATGAGGCTCAGCTGAGCCCCCAGCGCTCTTTTCTTTTTATACCAGTTGGTCAGAAGCAGAGAGACATGCAAGGAAATGTAGATGACTGGTGGAAGCTGAACAAAGTGTAACTTCTAAATTCTCAGAATGAGACCTTGGCCTGTTGTTAACACCATAATGTTTTTTTTTTTAGCTGAGACAAACTTTCTGAAGAAACATACAGACTTAAAGAAGTGCCTGTTTCAAAACTGTTTTGTTAAAAAGCATGTCAAACAATAAAATGACTTGACAGCACAGCCAGATTCGATAGAATTGCACTGCATGCCATAGCGGTAAAGGCAAGCAGTATTAGATTTCAGTGACATCATTTTGCTTGATTTTCATATGCCTGTTTCTATCAGCCTTCCATCTCATCTTTTCATAGACCCTGTGGCCTTGAACTGGATTGATCAAAATGAAGTTTCTGCCATTCTTAGATGGATCAGAATGAAGTTTCTGCCATTCTTAGATGAATCAAAATGAAGTTTCTACCATTCTTAGATGGATCAGAATGAAGTTTTTGCCATTCTTAGATGGATCAGAATGAAGTTTTTGCCATTTTTAGATGGATCAGAATAAAGTTTCTACCATTCTTAGATGGATCAGAATGAAGTTTCTGCCATTCTTAGATGGATCAAAGTGAAGTTTCTGCCATTCTTAGATGGATCAAAGTGAAGTTTCTGCCATTCTTAGATGGATCAGAATGAAGGTTTTACCAGACATGTAGTGATAAGTATGAAGTTTTTACCGTACTTGGATTATAAGGTGGATCAGAATAAAGCCTTTACTATGTATATAGATTGATCAGAATGAAGGTTTTACTATACTAGATTGTTGATTGAACAGATTGAAGTTTTTACCATGTATAAAGATGGATAAGAGAAAAGCGTTTGCCATACTGAGATTATTGATGATCAGAATGAAACGTTTTACCTTAGTTTATAGATTGATCAGAAATATGCTTCTATCATGCTTGGATAATAAATTGAATCAGATTACATTTACCATGCTCAGATTTTGAAGCAGACCTGGCCAGTTTGTCTGCTCTTTGATTTTCATATGAAGCATTTACGTCAGCTTGCACGCTGTTCATTCATTATGATTCCAGTTCACTTTAGAGTCTGGCCCATTTTAGAGCATGTTGTATTATGAGAACACAGGTCTTCAGATCTTGTTTCAGACCAAAGTATGTTAGGTAGGTAACCCCGTGTTGCATGCTTACTTCAGCACAAAACTGTTTCATGACTACTGTGTGTCATGGGCCTATATACTAACATTGATGGATTATTAAATAAAAAAGGTGAGTTTCTCGGTTTAATTGATGAAAAGAATCCTGATATTATATCCATTACTGAGGCTGTTCCCAAAAATTTGAAAGATTTCAATATTTCAGAATTTGCTATACCTGGTTATGATTTGTTTATAAGTAATAATTCTAGAAGAGGTGCCTTTTTATATGTTAAGAGATATTTATGTGTTCACGAATGTAAGAAACTAAATGATGTGGATTTTGAAGAAAGTGTCTGGATTCAATTCAAAAGTAAAGAAAACTTGACTGTTCTATTTGGAAACATGTACAAAAATCCTGCTTCATCACAAGAAAATGATGAAAAACTATTTAAACTTCTGAAAATGGAAACAATACAGTCTTATGATGTTGTGTGTATTACGGGTGATTTTAATTATCCTGATATTGATTGGAAAGGTACATGGTCAAATGAGAGAGATGAACACTTTATAGAGTGTCTAAGGGATGTATATCTTACTCAAGTGGTAAAAAATCCGACAAGGAAAAGACTAAATCAGAAAGAGAATATATTAGACTTAGTTTTGGTTAAAGACGAAAGAGTGATTTCAGATATTGAACATACTGCCCCAGTTGCAAAAAGTGATCACGAGGTTTTGTCATTTTTTCTTTACATAGAGGGAAAAAAAGAATCCAAAAAGGGTGAATATAGATATGATTTCAATAAGGGTGACTATGAAAATTTAAGAAAAGATTTGGGTATGATAAATTGGTGTGAAAGTACCCTCTTGGATGTGGATGAGAGTTGGAAAATGATCAAGAACACTATTCATAAGTGTATTGATAAACATATTCCCAAAAAAGAGTGTTCAACACATATATCGAAAAAACCAATATGGTTGGATAAAAAAGCTTGGAGGAAAGTTACAAAAAACCAAAATGCATATAAAAGATTTATGTGTACTAAACAAGGTAGTGAGTATATGAAGTATATAAGAAAGAGGAATAAATGTGAAAAAGAAAAAGAAAAGAAAGGATCGAATTCGAAAAAAAAGTTGCGTTAAATTGTAAAGCTCATCCAAAAAAGTTTTGGAAGTATGTACAATCACAGACCAAGACAAATATTGGCATTAGTCCACTGAAGACAAAAAATGGTGGTTTAGCAGTGTCAGATGAAGATAAGGCAAATACTTTAAATGACTTCTTTTCTAGTGTGTTCACAAAAGAAGATAATAGTAATGTTCCGATCTTGGAAGTTGGTTCAAGGTCCAGTGGAGTCACCGTAACTGATATGTGTATTACACCCAGTGCAGTTAGAGAGAGGCTTAAAAATATAAACCCAAATAAATCTTGTGGACCTGATATGATCCCTGCAAGAGTTCTTAAGGAGTCATATAATGAGCTAGCTTTACCATTCAGTATTTTGTTCAACAAGTTAATTGAATCAGGTGTAGTACCAATGGATTGGAAGTCTGCAAATGTAACAGCGTTATTTAAAAAAGGTACCAGGACAGATCCTGGAAATTATAGGCCTGTTAGTCTTACGTCAATTGTATGTAAGATTATGGAATCAATTATACGTGATGTGATCGTAGATCATATGACCTTGAATAATTTATATACAGAATGCCAGCATGGTTTCCATAAACATCGATCTTGTGTAACACAGCTTCTGCTTGTCATGGAGGATTTAACAAAACTTTTAGATAATGGCAACAATGTAGATATACTTTATTTAGACTTTAAAAAGGCCTTTGATTCTGTTCCCCATGAGAGGCTTTTAGTGAAATTATCATCATATGGAATTACAGGTAGAGTGCATTCATGGATAAGGGATTTTTTAACTAAAAGACAGCAAAGAGCCAGAGTAGGAAGTTCATATTCAGATTTTACAGAAGTTTTAAGTGGTATACCACAAGGGAGTATTTTGGGTCCCAGTAGAAAGAAACTCGTGGAGAGCATGGCAGCAGAGAGTCCTCAGAAGAGAAGCCCCCTTCAAGCAAGTGTTTCGGCCCTTATCTCCTGACACTCTAGGGGGGTTGGGCCACACCCGGTTCAAGACTCCGGATGTCCCTCTGCTGCCCCTTTTTTTTTCCCATCTTGGGACGAGCCATGGCTGGGATTCGAACCCATGACCCTCTGGACATGCTCATTTTCCACTTAATGACTCGTGCTTTAACCACTGAGCCACAGGGACACCTGATATTTGTAGGGAAATTAAGCCTTATGAAGTTCACTTTCGTTCCTCCTTGACCAGATCCAGCTTGAACACCCCTCTGCCGCTTCTGCCATTGCTTTCAGGGCTCTGGTTTTTTCCTTCCCTGCAGCTGAGAGCTGTTTCATGAGGCTGTATGCAGACGTTCCTACAAACCCCCTAGCTCCAATTTCTGCAGTGAGGACTTTGACCTGATAGCCTTCTCTCCTCAGGCTGTTTGCCAGATCAGCATACTTTTCAGTCTTGTAGATTTGAGCTGTCTCCATTCTGTTCTCATATGGCACCGTGAGCTCGATCATGATCAGCTGCTTGGTTGACTTAGAGTGGACTACTATGTCTGGTCTCATGCCACTCTTGCTGATGATCTCTGGGTGACTCTTCCATTCTGGGAGGTCTGCAGTGCACTCCCAGTCATCTGCCCCGTCCAGCAGACTCTGCCTGCATGTTTCGAGTGGCACTGTTGTTCTTGGCCATGATTCGCTGCCTCCTGCCGTGAAGAATGTTGCGGGTGCTTTTGGAGTCCTGATTTTCCCTTTTGTGGTGCTGGTACTAGCCCAGACTACTTGTACAATCTCTTTGAGCACTTGGTTGTGCCTCCATGTGTACCTTCCTTGAGCCAGAGCTACTTTACATGAGCTTAGGACATGCTCCACTGTTTGTTTTTCATGGCAGAGGGGGCATGCAGGATCGTCTGTTTTCCCCCACTTCACCAGGTTTGCATTTGAGGGCAGAAGGTCATATGCAGATCTGAGAATGAAGCTGATCCTGAGAGGGGCCATGTGCCAAATGTCATTCCAAGTGAGACTTCTTTGGAGTGCATTCTCCCACATTGTCCATTGCCCTTGCTGGCTCTGCTGGACTGCTTTTTGGAGTCTTTTTTGGTCTTCTTCTTTTCTCATCTCCTGAATCATCATGTCTCTTTTGGCTTTTCCTTTGGCCTTTGACCACCATTCAGTTTTGGTCACCCCCAGTCCTTGTCTGTTGGTCTGTGTGTGTCCTGTTATTTCTCTGATCTTGAGACTTTCTTTTGCAGAATCCATCGCCTCTTGAACTTTCCATTTTCTGCCTGTCTTCAGCTGGGGCTTGATTGCTTCTACCACCTTATCTCCTGAGTCCTCCAGCATGCTTTGAAGTCTGATCTTCCCTGCTTTGTATTCCTCCAGGATGGATTTCAGCGGTAGTTTCAGCTTTGCTTGGCAACAGTACAGTGCTGTGTCAGTCAGACAGGGTGGGACACCAAGCCATTTCCTTGTGAACTTGTTGATTTTGGCTTCCATTGCCTCCACTATGCTGGTGCATATGTCGTATATCATCAGAGGCCATAGCAGCTTTGGTATCAGCATGAACTGCAGACACCAGACCTTGTATTTGCCAGGGAGCCCACACTGGTCAATGGTCTCCAAGCCTTCCTCCGCCATCTGCTTGGTTTCTTTTGCTCTTTGTGTGTCTTTCAGCGTATCATCATACCATCTTCCAAGGCTCTTGACTGGTTCTTCTGTGACTGTTGGAATGGCCTGGTTGGCAACACTGAAGACCACAGATCCGGCCACTTTTCCTTTCCTCAGTGAGAGACTCCGTGATTTCTTTGGCTTGAACTTCATTCTGGATGAGGCAACTATGTCGTCCAGCCTCTCCAGCACATGACGTGTCTCGTCTTCTCTGGATGAAATCACTGTAGTGTCATCCATGAAGGCCTTGAGAGGAGGCATCTTGTATCCATCGCCAAGGTCTGTTTGTCTCGCGTTGTTTGTTGCTGCTTTCAAGATGAGTTCCATTGCCAGCACGAACAGTATTGGGGAAATTGCACAGCCCATTGCAATACCCACTTCCAAGTTGATCCAGTCTGTTGTGTACTCCTTGGTAGAGAACCGCATTGAGAAGCCATTGAAGTACTTCTTGAGCATGTCGCGGATGTTCTTTGGCACATGGTACATCTCAAGAGCCAACTGTATCATCTCATGGAGCACAGATCCATATGCGTTTGCCAGATCAAGCCACACTACGTCCAGGTCTCTCTTTTCTGTTTTTGCTTTTTGGATTGCGTCCCAGATCATTGTGGCGTGTTCTACACAGCCAGCCACGCCTGGGATGCCACCTTTCTGGACTGACACATCCAAGTACTTGTTTTCCAGCAGGTACTTGGTCAGCCTTGCTGCCATGACAGAGAAGAAGATTTTCCCTTCGACGTTCAGTAGTGATATTGGCCTGAACTGGCTGATGTCACTGGAGTTTTGCTCTTTGGGGATGTACACACCATCTGCCGTCATCCACTGGCATCTGCCGTCATCCATATTATTTACAATATTTATAAATGATTTGCCAAACTTGGTGGAAAGTATTTGCAAAATATTCACTGACGATACAAAAATTTATAATACAACTTATAATCATAATACATTACAAAATGATATTGATTATTTGTCCAAATGGTCTACCACATGGAATTTGCATTTTAATGCGGACAAGTGCAACGTGTTACATGTTGGACGTAAGAACCCAAGATACCAATATACAATGCTAAACAGTAATACTGGTGAGCGTGCAGATATTTCGACATGTGATTATGAAAAAGATCTTGGTGTCACTTTTGATTCTGGCCTGGTATTCGATAAGCATATTCAGAACTCTATAAATAAAGCTAATAAAATGATTGGTATAATTAAACGTACTTTTATTCACATAGATAAAGATATTTTTACAAAACTATACAAGGCTTTCGTTAGGCCACATTTGGAATATGGCAATACAATTTGGTATCCTCGATTGAAGAGGCAGTCTGCTGCTCTGGAAAGAGTACAAAGAAGAGCAACAAAGCTTGTAAAGAATATACAAAATCTTCCCTATGAAGGTAGGTTAAAAGCTCTTGGACTGCCTACTCTAAAAACAAGACGAGTGAGGGGCGATTTGATCCAAGTCTATAAAATATTTAATTGTGTTGACAATATTCCTATTTCAAAATTTTTTACTGCTTCAAGAGTTGATATTACCAGAAATAGTGTGGATAAAATTTATCATGAATATTGTCGCACTAACATAAGGAAATTTTCTTTTAGTAACAGAGTAACAAATCTTTGGAATAAATTAACCCCTAACATTAAACGTGCACAAAGTACTAACTCTTTCAAAAGCTCTATCAATGATAGTGTATTATTGAAGACCATTTATTTTGACTATGATAAATAAAGACTTGAGTGAGTTAAAGACCTGACCGTATAAAGACTAGATAACATACAGAAGGGACATGTAAAGCCAGTTCTGGCTATAATTGCTAAAGGCAATTGTCCCTATAAACCTAAACCTAAACCCTTTCAACACAACAGCTGATTGGTTTAGACAGTTAGGATGGAATTTTATTGAGAGGATTGTTATTCAGTCAAACTTGCCAGTACATCACATTCTCACACGCACGCACGCAGTATGATACAGTCTGTAGTGTACTGTTCTTCAGCACTGTAGTGGAAGAGTACAACATGCGATACTATGCCACACATTATGTATTATGTATAAAAGATAACCCACAGACTCTGATTTATAGTATGAAAAAGATGCATCTCCAGACAGTGAGGATAATGCTCGTCATCCTTCCCTACCCCTGAGCCCTCAATAAGGGTATAAACAAGAGATGCATTTTTTTTTTTACTTTTTGTTAGTCTTTTTATATTGTTTTCAGATACAGGTGCTCATTATTATGGCATTTTAACAAGTCCTGTTCAGGGGCCTTCCATCACAGCTAAAGCAAAGTGAAGCACATTTTACACCCTTGGATGTACACTGAGCATTCTTTTATATGAGATTACAGATGTTTAATTCCGATTTATTTCAACTCTGTTTAAAACATGATGCGTTTTTGTTTGTTGTTTTTTTTTTAACCAAATTATTACTTGAACAAAAGTTTGCAGCTTGAACATGAATGACATTGCTGTGACTTTAAAGGGTGATCATTGGTTAACTTCAGGGTTCAAGATGTTTGGAGCGGGGCTGACAGTGGGCATCAGTAATCTGGCTTGTGGCGTGTGTGTCGGCATTGTCGGCTCTGGAGCGGCCTTGGCTGATGCTGCTAACAGCTCCCTCTTCGTCAAAATCCTTATCATTGAAATCTTCGGCAGTGCCATCGGTCTCTTTGGCTTGATCATCGCCATTCTGCAGGTAATTGTTTGTTGGCATTGTTTTCTTTATCATTTAGGAAAAAATATAGTATTTCCTGTTTGTTTGTTTTTTTTGTATTGGTTTCTTTAACGTTTAAGAGGGGAAAAAAAAGTGTTTGCTGTCCATGTGATCCTGTTTGTTTTTTTTTTGTATTGGTTTCTTTAACGTTTAAGAGGGGAAAAAAAAGTGTTTGCTGTCCATGTGATCCTGTTTGTTTTTTTTTGTATTGGTTTCTTTAACGTTTAAGAGGGGAAAAAAAAGTGTTTGCTGTCCATGTGATCCTGTTTGTTTTTTTTTTGTATTGGTTTCTTTAACGTTTAAGAGGGGAAAAAAAGTGTTTGCTGTCCATGTGTTAATATGTAAATGGGGACTTCTGAGGTGGGCACAGGAAGAAATCACTTTTTGGTTTGCATGTGAATCGTCATCTGAGTCAGTTCATGAGGAATTACAACTTTTGTTAAGTTAGATTAACGGGATTTTACCTGTTCATTTTTGTGCTGCACAAGATACCTTGCCCAACCCTCTCTTTTATTATTTTTCTTTTCTTTTTGATTGAGATGTATAAGCATACCATCATTTTAATTCTTGATCATTTACATTGCATGTGTGGAGAAATTGGCTGAAGTTTTTACACAGTTATAAACTTTGAGTAAAGATAGAGGTTTTATTCAAGAAGAAAAAAAGAAATTAGTAGTGAAAATCCATCCAGTTGTTAGCTGTGTTTCTACTTGATGAGACTATCATTGTATCTGCTTTAGTGTTTAAGCAACAATGGTTGAAATGGAATCCAGTGTTTGTGATCAGCTGAAACATTAATATTCAGGATTTCCAGTAGAACTGGGTTTTGGGGGAAGGAGGGGTGGGTGGGGGGAGGGGTGGTTAAATCCTGGAAGGTTTGATGGCTTAACGTGTGTGGGTTATGAATCAGTAAAACTGGTTGCACAGCGGATCATGTAACTGGATTTACCTTTTTTTAAAAAGTAACTGGACATGTCTGATGATGAGGTCTTTTGAAAATAAGTGGTCAAAATAATTTCCCTCTCAGATTTTAGTAGGTATTGTTACATTGCATTTTTTTTTCTCGTGAAAATACGAGTTTTCAAGGCTTTATATTTGATGTATTTTTGCCAGAGAGAACTGGTTATTGAACCTTGAAGATAATGATGGAAGGATAGAATTTATATAGAGAACTAGTAATTGAATCTTGAAGATAACGATGGAAGGATAGAATTTATATAGAGAACTGGTCATTGAATCTTGAAGATAAGGATGGAAGGGTAGAATTTATGAGAACTGGTCATTGAATCTTGAAGATAACGATGGAAGGATAGAATTTATATAGAGAACTGGTCATTGAATCTTGAAGATAAGGATGGAAGGGTAGAATTTATATTGAGAACTGGTCATTGAATCTTGAAGATAACGATGGAAGGATAGAATTTATATAGAGAACTGGTCATTGAATCTTGAAGATAACGATGGAAGGGTAGAATTTATATTGAGAACTGGTCATTGAATCTTGAAGATAACGATGGAAGGATAGAATTTTTACATTCCCCAAATCAAAGTGAGCCCTGGAATCCAGACAATGATCTCAGTTCATCTTGTTTGTTCCTTGACAGACGACAGGGGCTGGCATGGTGGCAACCAAGTGAAGACCCCCGCCTGCAGTCGGCGTCATTCCTGTGTGTCAACAAGCTAGAGGAGTCCGTGGATAGGGAGTGAACATAGATGGAACAAAATGGGACAGTGGTTGCAGTAGTTTCAAACCATCATGCTGATCATGTAGTGTACAACTGCTGGACAAACATGGGAATGAAATAAGACTGCCAAATGATGGAAGGGAGGGAAAGGGGGGAGGGGGGGAGGGAAATAACAGCACACCTAAGATTGACTGCAAACTTGTGGAAGTTAAAAACTCTTGGATGTGTTTATGTACATTTCAGTTCATCTATTCAGATCTTGTAAGAAGAAGGAAGAGGATAAGGTTTGGGGTTTTGTGTGCGTGTGTGTACAGTTTTCAACATCAGTAATGCGTATTAATGAGACAGAAATTCAATAGGTATTGTAAACATCAAGTCATGCATGTTTGCCTGACCGCAAAGCATCATGTATTCTCACAGACACATTCTGACACAGATATGCAACATCTCAAACACAATTTGTATGTCACTTCCACATATATACACGTGTACCAATGTGATCATGTCGGCTAATCTTTTTTTATTGGTAGTTATTTGGAATTCGTTCGTTCTTTTCTTTTTCTTCTTTTTTTTTTCCAAGTCGCAGGAATATTGGTTGGATGGCATGGATGTACTGTTAGTTGAGTAAGTGTGTGTATGTGTGTGTTGGCGGCAGTTGCAGAAATTCTGTTGGTAGTTTTGGAGAATCCCCTGTAGTGTGTATGATGGACATTCCATATTTACTGGGGTTGAAGAATTTGTGAATGGAAATGCTTTGCTTTAGAATGGGGAGAAAGGAAGAAAAATAGCAATGCTGTCTTCAGACATGGATGTCATACAGTTCACAATACGTCTGTGGTCTCTGTGCCCCTTCATGTCATGTAGTTATTGGATTGTCACCTTTTCATCTTTTTAAAGGTTATGTGGAGGTATGTGATAATTCATCCAGTTTGTAGTTAGCACCCATGTTTATTCACAGTTTGCAATCTCCACACTGTAACTGTAAAACATGGGATGACAATTTTCAAAAAAAAAATTGTGACGATAGAGATATAAATTAGATAAATTTTGAGATGACGACAGTGTGCTTTGAAAAAGAAAAAATCTTCACAGAAAGAAAAGCAGATCTGTTATAAGGCTGTGTCGTAAGATTTAAGGCTTAATTTTTGTTCTGTAGACATGAAGATTTCTTGTGAAAGAATACCAGATAAAGGATTTTGTGGCAGATGACTGACTTTTAGTTTAAAAAGACAAGGGAGGGGGGTGGAGGATTAAGAACAAATTAAAAGAGATATTCATTCAGCAAAAATGCATTGCTCTGAAAGCGGGTTGCAGATGAATGACCTCTCGATGAAGAAATCTGGATTGTTTTGAACACATTGATTCTCTTCATATTTTGGGCTCTTCACTTTCTCTACAAGTCATGACAGAAAACAGGATATTTCAATATCTGTTAAGAGTTCTTTGATTAGTATGTGGCATTTTGTGAGGTCAAAGTGGAGAATGTTTTCATTTGTGTGTACATTTTTTTTTTCTGTGCAATTAAATGTGCATGGATCTTACAGCCTTGGTTACTTTTGTCATCAGTATGGCATGGCATGTGTGCATTCCTCCCCCTCCCCCTTTCTGTTTGAAAAGAAAATGCACCAAACTCATTCAGACTGTGAGAGTCATTCATTCAGTAAAACAAAACATGTATGCAAATGAGATTTATTTATGAACTTTTCCCATGAAGCAAGAAGTGTCACACACGACAGATCCACAGGTCATGGATCAATTGCCTTCACTCTCTCCTGCGACAATATAATGAAAAAAGGAACGACTGGCAGATCCAACGAAACAATGTTTATTCTTGTTTGATTAAGCTAAACTTCACCAAATGTTCATCGTGGAATCCTTTATTGGAAACAATTACATCAAGGATTTCTTATTAATGAATCTTTGATTAGAATATATCCTAATCACATTTTTTTCAATTAGAAATGAATCCAGTTTTGAATCCCATCATGTAATGACCTATTTACTGCTCTATAATTAAACATTGCTAATTGTTTTGAACATAAACCACGATAGATGTATTCCCACTACCATCCCCATCTCCCCCACAGGTATCATTCTGAAGTCGAGTATAACTTAGAACTTTTTTTTGTATAAGAATAATTGAAAATGAGCACTACAATAATGTACTTTCAAGAAATAAACACACATGACATAAAATGAATACAATATCACCTTTCGTTTTTCTTTTTAACTTTCATGTTCGTGGGGGGAGGGGAGGGAGTTGGGAGGGGGGGGGGGGGGAGGTAGAACTGCCTCATTATAAATTTAGAGGACAGTTTTTGATAAGAGCACATGTTTACCAAACAGAGCAGTTTTCTCGCTCTCACTCTCACATGCACGCTTGGAAAGGGGAGAAGAAGTGCACAAGTATTCTCTTCTCTACTATGACTGAAGAGGGGGAAAAACCCAAACAAATATGCCTAGGTCAAGAAATCTTTGTTGTAAAAATATTTTTGAGAACAAAAGATTGCACCTAAGGATGACTTGTTTTAATATCATCGTCATTTTACTAAGATTATGTATGGGAATTGTCAGTGACAGTATCTACTCTAACTGGTTGGAATATTACCGTGTGCATCCCTATCTCAAACTCACAGATGAATAAAAGACAATACATTTTCCACCATTATTTGATGGCCAAGAACCAGTTTTCCCTGATTTAGTTCACACCTGCTGCAATTAGTGGTGCTTAATAACAGAGCTCCTGGATTTCAGTGCCTGAAACTCAGTTAAAACAAACACTGGGATTTCTGCTAATGGCCCTGCTGCATAACATGATGAAATCTGAAAAACATTTTGTCCTAATGGTCAGTGTACTGAACAGTGAATACCTGTGGCTATGATTGTAGTTGCTATTCTACAGATGTCACCACATATAAATGAAATGAATTACAAACAACAACAAAACCCACACTTTCCCTTAAAACAAGCGTTGCCATGAGATCTTGTTCTACATCCAATTCCACAAAAAGCATTTACCTTGTCGCCAAAGTTTACCAGTGCAGTGGTTTACCTTGTCACCAAAGCTTACTGGTGTCATGTTTACCTTGTCGCCAAACTTGTGACTTGCCGTGATCAGATATGCAGTCACTACAACGTGATCAGATCCTACAGCTAATGTACGATATCAAAATGCTTGTCTACCACTGGGATGACTCCAATACCACATTAATGCGAAATGACAATGCCACTGGGATCATTCGTCTATCTTTCTCACCAGCCCTGTTTTCTCCCTCTCAGACTTGCTCATAACACACATGCACTCTGCATGAACATAACAAATCATACAAAGGAGGAGGCAAGAGGAAACATTGCACAGAGAACGCTTTGACTTAAAAAGGCAAAACAATTTTGATCATTTCATGATGGCCAGTAACAAAACACCTGGAATGCAGCCCACAAGCAGGGAAAGCTGTGTGTTTTTACCTCATGAGTAACCATTTATTAAAGTGTATGATGCAAACAGAAAACCATTCCACAAAAAAAAAAAACTGTACAATAACTCTCGCAGACAACAAACGGAAGCGTACCATTTGGAGAAACTCTTCAAGCGTAAAATATTTCAACATGATGACTTGGCTATGTGTTCGAGGGCAGAGCAGTCTAGTTTTACTACACTGACCGTTCATGGGAAATAACGTGTAATCACAAGTTTCTGAAGATGTGATTCTGTATCCAAAGATTTCATTGCACTTCAAGAAGACCCAACAGGCCACCCTTGGACTAGAGCCCTTCCCTCGAAATTTTGTTTTGGTTGACACTTGAATGATCCCCATGCATTGTTCTAATATAAATAACAATACTTAATGATCAATCAACAAAGTAAAACGAGAAATACTTGGATCTATATTACAGGAGCAATTAAGATGTTGACAATTTAAGTGTTAGCCTTTTGATACCAATTCCTTACTGTTAAACTGCGGCCGTCTTGGGCTTCCCCACCCCAACACAGTAAAGCACTGCACAGTAAGTGCCTGCATCATGCTGGCATCAACTCGTGTCCGCAACATGAAAAACACCGGCCATTATCTCAAGTGCCATGTTCCAGGCCACCTGACATGATTTGTGGCATAGTCTGTTCTGCAAGATAGGACTTTATTTGCTGTTTGATTCCAAGCATTTGGAATCAGTTACTTGGTAAAAAAAAATACTTACATGCAAAAAAAAAAAAAACCCCAGGTAAAGATAATGATAATTACACTGCTACAACTGTACCAAAGATAACACATGAGCCTAGTTGGTAAGCTTTTGGAGAGTATACAAGTGTGCATTCATGTGTCTGCTTGTATACATGCTTGCAAGCCACTGTGCAAAGGCTTGATTGGAAGTTACAACCACGATGCTTATTTGAATCAATTTTCATGACTAGCGCACTTCTAAAAAGTCCTGTGAGACCCTGCATTCATTTCCACCCACAGCATGCAGCTCCATGCCTTTCCTTTCATTCTCTGGCAATTATTCATCGGCCATTGACAGTTTTTGGTTCATGACATGTGGTCAGACCCAGCCAATCAAAGCTTAGGTTACACTTCCTCCTTCATGGGGATGATCTGTCATTGTCCTGGTTCGCTTTCCTCTGTCCAAAATACCACATCAGCTGAACATAAAACCAGCAATGAACCTGAAGTGAAAACTAAAGGCCACCTATGCAATTTCTCCATAAGGTAACTGGACAGAGTACTTGTGTATGAAATAATTGATAGTAAGCACAAACCATATTTTTGTCATGATGTGCTGACTGGACTTCAAGGTGCTGCATGGCAGATTAATGGATTTGGGCAGACCTGCGAAATCTGCCTGGCATGTGGAGATCAGTAAAGCAGCAACACCATCATGTTCCTCAATGTTTGGAAATCTAAACGAACAATCTGCAATTTTCCTATTTCCCCTGATTTTTTCTTAATGATAACGTACTCCTTCCTCTGTGCTTCGGTTCCTGTAAATGTTGGTGGTGCTACCCACAAATACCGGTTTGCTATTCTCAGATGATGAAAATGCTACTCTCAAAGCCGACATAGGTTTGGCAAGTCTACACATGCAGGAAAGGAAGAAATGGGGTGATCTGAGGGTGACTGTTCTTGCCTCAGTCCACATGCGCACACACTTTACCTGAAGCCATGCCCAACAAACGAACAAATAAAAAGGCTTTTCTGGAACATTTCTTTCCTTAACTGCCTAGATTTACCTCTCCATAAAGACTATCTCCTTTATTAAAAGACTTTTTCTAAAAGAAGTTTTGGGGATCACCATTCAATGATTACAAGATTGCAGAAGGCGGTGGCAAAAAACAACAAAGACCGGCATTCTTTTGAACACTTCAGCAGCAATCTTTTCCTTGGCCTTATTGTCTTGCTAGCTCTGGGTCAAAACTTCTAACTACATGTTTGAACAACAAGTTTTGACACCAAAGTGATACAACTATACAGACTTTTTAATCTGAGAACTAAATTATAATTCGATACAATTGTGGTGATTGGTAACAAACCTTTGCTTTGCATTAATCTGCACTACCACAAGTAATACTGTGTAAACTCACAAAACAGAGCAGGTAAAATGGGGGAGAGGGAAACGGCATTCTGGCGGTGAATATTCTTTGCAGATGTTTTGAACTGACTGCTTTAATGCAAAAATCCTGTGATTTTGTTGTTCACATTTCTCTGCCTATTATTCATCTTTATGCATCAACCATCCTTGCATTTAGCATTTCCAGAGTGGATTATCCCCCCCCCCCCCCCCCCCTGTAAAAATTGGTACATTTATGTGTGTGTATGTGTGTGGGTGGTGTTATGGGTATGTGTTTGTGCATATGTATGAATGTGTATATGTACAAGTATGTGTGTATATGTGTATGTTTATATGTTTGTGTGTATTCCCACATGTGCACGTGTGTAAGATACATCAGAGGACATTTCATGGCACTCAGACACTTCTATCACAAACTTCATTAAAGCATTCACCAAACACAGAGAAATAAGCCATTACAAAAACTGTCATGTCAATCCCTGCTACCAACAATTTCTGAAATTTATTTCATACAAGAGCGAACGGCAATTTCCTTGTTTCTTGGCACCAGCACAAGACCATTGCATTACTTACTGCAGAATTCTGAGTAAATACTGCATTTTCCTCACATCGAACTCATGTTCACAAACAGCATGCATCCCATGGACACATTCTGAGATGTCTGCCTTGGATGTGGAAATCATGCTGCGTGTCACATAGCTCAACATTCCTCATCCTCTCGGCTTACAAACATGTAGTGCAGGACTCACTGAGCTGAGTAATAAGAGTAAGATGGGAAAGGCAGGAACTTGCTCATTCTGTGATTGAATACACAATCCGTTTCGGTTCTACTTTTCTTAATAATGACTTGTGAGTTGACTTCAACACGGTGACAGCCCTGATATGGCCCTTTGTGGTCGGCTGGACTACAAGCAACATTACCTTACCTTACTTCGTACTCAGCCAGATCAATCCTATGTTCATGTGTGCATTACCTGCAAAGTTACAAGCAACTGGAACGAAACAAACTCCTTGAATGAATGAAATAATGACGATGCAACAAACATGCTCGGTGGAGCCACAAAAGCAGTAACAGAGTGGCATCAAAAATGAATGGTGCCATTAATTTCACCTGGAAATCAATATCGTTCGTCATCAGTCATCAATGATATTAAGCTTCCAAAAAGAAGCAGTAAAGGGAAAGATGGCAAACTTGTTTTTGAATTGAATGATGTGAATACACCATGTCTGCATTTTTGGAAAACTATTTGTTTTTGTCCATGATTTCTTAAACTGGAACACCTTTATTTCCCTCAGTAACACATTTTTCTCCATGCACTGCATCCCTGAAAGCAAAACAGCCAAGAGCATGGCAACCCCTGCAAATCCCGTATTAGCCATTGATACAAAGATGTGTACACTGTTATGGCACATCCTGAAGTGGGACTTCCAGCATCAGCAGAAGACAAAAGCTGGCCCTAAGTCACTGAATACCTTTCACACGCCTGTGCACCTGAAAACTGTTGCGGGCATTTTGCCCATCAGAGATTATTAGTGTGTTCTGGAAGCTTCTTTCTTCATAACAGAGCCAGCACTGAAACATGAAGGATCTCTTTCTCTCTGAAGAAATTGTATGATTCAAATTAACTGCTAGCGCATGGCAATCTCAAACTTTCAGAGGCATATCCTGTAGTGTTAATCTTTGTCACAGAGAGACAGTGACAGTATCTCAACAAGAACTATAAGAGAAAGAAAAACACAACTGTTCATCATCTGTGTTCTTGTTCATCTTCAGAATGCGAAGAAGATGCCAGTCTCCCATATTAAAGACTGAAAAGAAAGATGAACATACTCTTCCATTTTCTATACTTATGGTACTCTTAGGCAAAGGCTGTACAAAGTACTCAAAAAATTGTACGGGCACACCAGTATGATTTCACTGAAAACAGTAATCAGAAGTTAAATCAAGGGTAAAATTCATAACAACAAGCATAATAGAACTCCCTTAAAAAGAAAAGAAAAAAAAGGAGCATGTTGAAAGGCAAATACAAAATTTTAAAATATTTGCTGTTTTCAGTTTTGAGATGTGAGCTAACAGTCAAAAATACCAATCACGAAATCAGGTCCCCGGTCTAATCCCTGACTTCAACAACTATTTTTTTTCCATGCCTCATTGCAGCAATAACCACATCCAGCTTCTTTCCAGCTATTTCACCAAATTTGCCTGAATACATTGCACAGAAATCAAGTTCATATGTAATGCAAAAATCGACAGTTCAACACAACTGACTGAACTGAAGTAAGACCTTTCTTTTTTTAATCAAGAAACTACTGAAGATGTGTTTGCAAGATATCTTTCTTCATTTGCCAGAAATCTTTTTCTTTCAAAATGCAGTCGACCAGAAGGCAGCAAACTGCCACACATCCGTTTCACTGTTACATGTGTTACTTGTAATCCTGCACTCATTTTCCCATCTCTAGCACTTTTTTTGGTGTTTTTTTTGGCTACTGATACAATGACAACAATAATAAACCGATTTAATAATCTAAAATCATTAATCATCAAACAGAATACAGAAATGAACAAGCCAACCACCCTTCTCTGCAGCTAAACATCAGCCTGCAATGTGTAGTACAGTTTTGCTTCATTACCACAGCCCAGCCACCACAAACCACCTTTTCAAGACTGTCACAACATACAAAAAAAAAAAAAAAAGACCTAAAAACACCTGTCCTGCAAAGCAAGTCTCAGTTCCAGCAAGGAGGTGTCATTGCATGCAAACTAGTCCATATACGCTACAATACATTAACATATGTTAAGTTACGAGACCACACTGCGCAGGATATACGTTACAATACATATGTTAAGCTATGAGACCACACTGCGCAGGACTGACAGCTGATGGATGAATGAATTCACGACTAAGATGAAAGGATTTAAGACAAGGGTCTCATGGATACAAATCAACAGATGTCTGACCTGCAAACTAGCCCAATGCGCTGGCCAGACCTGAGGGTAAAAAAAAGAAAAGAAAAAGCCCAACATTAACAAACCATATACATTCATATCATAGTACCTTAGCCGACATTCTTATGGCCATTAAAACTAAGCCAAGGTGAAATCACCATACACTCCCCTTAGTAACTCCTGGTTTAAAATATTACTGAGAAACACCTTGATGCAACAACAACAACAACAAAAAACAGAAAAAAAGAAACCTCATGTACAAAAATCTGTAAAAGCTTCATGGCAAAAGAAAGCTAATATCCACTGCGGACATGCAGTGTCTAGTTTTTACATGTTAAAGAAATTTGGCAATAGAGCATGGTGCTGCTTCGGCTAAAAATATTGCAATTCACCGTAACATTTCAACCCTCAGAAGCCCTAAAACTGTACAACAGAGAAACACAGGAATTTATTTAAAAAAAGAAAAAAGGACCATAGGGACGGGTGGCAGACGGTGCATAATAGAGATCAATGAAAACTTCACACCAAGCATCTGCCGACACTGGCAACAACAAAAAACACCTACCAACAGAAGGTCACTCCGGACAGCGCATGCCTTTGCCAAGGTAGAACCAGAACCTGGACTGGCTATTATCCAGATCAGTACCACCTGGATTGGCTATTATCCGGACCTGTGCCACCTGCATTGTTTATCATCCAGATCAGTACCACCTGGATTGGTTGTTATCCGGACCTGTGCCACCTGCATTGTTTATCATCCAGATCAGTACCACCTGGATTGGTTGTTATCCGGATCTGTGCCATCTGCATTGTTTATCATCCAGATCAGTACCACCTGGATTGGTTGTTATCCGGATCTGTACCATCTGGATTGTTTGTTATCTGGATCTGTACCACCAGGATTGGTTATTATCCAGATCTGTACCATCTGGATTGGTTTGTTTTTTCTCTGGATCTGTACCACCTGGATCTGCTCTGATACAGATCTATACTACCTGGACTGGCTCCGATCCGGATCTGAACCAACCGGGACAGGTCTCATCTGGATCTATACCATTTGGATTGGTGCTGATCTGGATCTGTATCAACATTGAATGGGTTTGTCTTTGGGCAACACCAAACCTTTCCACCACAAATGTTGGTGTATTTCACTTCCGTAGTTTCTGCACACCCTTGCAGACTGACAAACCAACAGAGGCAGGTGAAAACATGGCTACATCCACATCTACCCCGCTACAGAAGACAATCTGAAAACATGGCTATATCCACATCTACCCCTGCTACAGAAGACAATCTGAAAACATGGCTACATCCACATCTACCTCTGCTACAGAAGACAATCTGAAAACATGGCTATATCCACATCTACCCCTGCTACAGAAGACAATCTACTGACAGTAAGAAGCTTTTTGATTTTTCTTTTTTTTTTTATTTACCTTCTTTCTGCCAACGTATCATCTTCTCTTGTGGGGATAAAGGCGATTATGGCCACAACATAACCTTCTCTGAGGAGACAATCAATAAAAACACACATGTACATGCATACAACTATACCATCACCAGCACTCTTGTATCCCCAGAAGATGGTTTAGCACTCACTGTTTCAGGCAAGGGATTGAACTCTCACCAACTCAAAGACATGATCCACGCACAAGAAATACACAAAAACCCTGTAGCTGTCTGGGTCCAACAGACCTATGATGAACAAATACTGGTAGAGGAATGAATGGCTTACTGCCACTGCTGTGTCTCCTGACCCTCCCTGTGCTCTCATCCTCACTGGGAACACGCATATGCATCAACAGTCAAGCACCTGCGTCTCTCTCTTAAAAGTGTGTCATAAAAACAAACAACTAAAAATGAGCCTTGTTACACTGCACATTGCTGTTGAAGCAAAAAAAAATGATGTTGTATTCTTCTTCTCCACTGTGTTCATAGTTCACTAGTCAAAGATCACACACACACACATGCATGCACACACACACATGCACGCATGCACGCACACGCGTGCGCACAAGCACGCACGCACACACACTCGCACGCATGCACACGCACACACACGCGCACAAACACACACACAAAGTTGTATATGAAGTTCAAAACTTGTCGTCATCTGACCTTCTAGGGTATTTTGAATAAGATTTCTTATGCCACAGTGTGCATGTGAATTTGATCGTACGCACAGCACAGAAAACTTTCAAAATTGGTGAAATTTTAGAATTAAAGCAGATAGATGAATAAGCGGTTCAACGGAATCCTCTAGTTCCAGTAGAGGTATACATATACATGTGCAGATACATGAAAACATGCACACACGCATTCTTTCTTGAGATTTCTCTTTTTCTCATGGTAAACAGTAAGTAGCAACATCTATAAATAAATTCCTCTAGGAAACACACACACACACACACACACACACACACACACACACACACACACACATTCCACTTACCGCTATCTCACATCCATGATCACACGATCTTCTTGCCAGTTCTGAACAGCTTCCAAACAACCTGGTAACCATAATCACACAATCTTCTTCAATAACGATCTCACAATTGTCTTCAATCATAACCACACAATCTTCTTGCCAATTTCAAACAGCAGGTACTCAAGGCACTCGATCATAATCGTTTCAATCTTCTCGCCATTCCAAAACAACATGCAGACATCCTAGTCAATAACGATCACACAATCTTCTTCACTCACAGCCACACAATCTTCCCCATCCCAAACACCAGATTGACTGTCTGATCCATGATCATAGGAGCGTACTTCCACCAAAAAAGGAAAAAGAAAAAAAAAGTGTATGCCAGGTAAGTTCTGTTCATCAGCATCTCTCAAGTGATGCATGACAAGTTCTGAAAGTGGATCTGCAGAAACAATGCTTCCATGATCACAGTCTTCCTCAGTCGTGGTCACATTCTTGCCCCATCTCAAACAGCAATCCAGCAACCCAGTCGATGGTGATCACACAATCTTCTTGCCCGTCCCAAACAGCAGATAGACAGCCAAGCCAATCATGCACACCAGGGCTGTTTGGTTGAAGACAGCAGTCCAGCTTTTAGTAGCCTCCAATATATGCCCAGCGATGTAAACACCAACAAAACCTGAAAACCAAACCATCACCTGTTAACTACCCATGTTATTTTGTCTATTTGAAAAAATATATAGCGTTATGAGTGGAGAGATTCCCTTTCTTCAATGGTTGCCAAATTCTGTTTTGCTATATCCAATTTAAAAGAAAAAAAAGAACCTAACATGATGGTAACATAAGTATTGCATGTCTACAAGCACATCATCCTTCAACATTTTCAAAATTGTTTTACAGTGCGTGTTTTTCACCAACGGTTGGATGTTGTGTTTGTGTGCATGTGTATGTATGTGTATGTGCAGGTATATGTATTTGTTTGTGTGTAATGTGTTCAGAAGTTAATATTATGATACTTCCAACCACGAAGTAGACAAAAGCTTAGAAAAAAAAGGGTAGACCGTGGTCATACTCGAGCATAACACTTAAGGTACACAGTGGGATCACTGATACCAACGTCACTCATAATGGATATATCACACTTCAGCCCTAAGCTCTTACAAAGTTCTTCTTTGCACACACACACACACACACACACACACACACACACACACACACACACACACACATCCACATACACACATTAATGTAAAGCAAGAAGAAATAAAGCTGAGAGTCAGTAAAAAGTGCAGTCTTGAGAGACGATTAGAAGAAGAAGAGAGACCTGGAACTGTGGAGAGAGAAAGGCAGTCTACTCCATGTAGAAGGCACTTGAAAAAAGAGAGGACAGTCTCCTACAGGTATGCTGTGAAGATGAAGGATATGACGGAGATGCCCACCAGCTGCGGAATACAGGAGCCAGGCAGAAACGTACAACTAGTGAACAGTGTAAGGACAAACTGAAGGAGCTTGGCTGTTCAGAGACAAAAAGCTGAGCAAAGACGGGAAGCCAATGAAAGGAATGACGCTATGGAGAAACATGAGTGCATTAAGAGTTTCTGAAAACCTCTCTCTACTTTCTGCAACTGATGAATAAGCGCACCTGGACAAAAAATGAGGTCACCACTGTCCAGAATAAAGCATCATCATGTTGAACGGTGAGCATGTGTGCGTAGCTGTCGTTTAGATTAGCAACGCCAGTGGAGGCTAAAAAGTATCTCTAGTGGATCATTCTCTTCCATTCCAGAAAACAGTGCTTGAAATAAAAGATATAGGTGTCTTTACTGAATCATTCTCACACAGTCTTGAAAATACTGTTTGAAATTAAAACTAACAGTAACAATAATCCCAGCAGACAGACTATTTGAAATGAAAACTAGAAGTAACAATAATCCCAGCAGACTGGCTTACCTGGAATTGCACCTGCCATGTTCATGATTCCTGTGGAGAAACATACCAGAAACAATGTTCATCACTGCTAGGAATCCTGATAAACAGCACATATATTAAAATATCAAACAACAAATCAATCAAAACAAACCGATGGTTCACTACCAACTACCTAAATAGTGTGAAGAAAGCCATCATTTTCATGTTGTCAACCATGTTCCTTCCATAAATGTAAAGAATAGAACAAAACTAAACAAAATATGACAAAACAAAGCAAAACAAAAATGAAGTGAAATAAATGAATTAAAGAACAAGATGTTGTCAGCAAGGAATATGGATGGCCAAGATCTGGACTGACAAACTACAGAGCATTTCACTCTGAATGACCACTCCCTGGGGGAAACTCAGAAATGTACATGCTTCTTATACCTTTAAATCAACACTCATACAGAGAACACACATTCACACCTACACTCATACAAACATTGTGAGTTGTTGTGCACCTGGACTGTGGGACCAAGCACCGGATGATATGCTGTGAGCAAATATAAAGCTGGAGGCCATATGCGAGCAATATGTAGTGAAAAAAGTACAGGAGGGGTAGCACTCATGGACTCTACCCATGATAAATCACATTTCTAGCATGTCTGTTGTCAGGTGAATGATACTCCACTGCACATCACACAACTCTATCACACATACTTTCATCACATCCCAGTTCACAATACATACTTTCACCACCAAACAAACCAGTTTTATGATCTTCACATGCCGATCTTCCGCCAACATTGAAATACATCCTGACCCCAGTCTTGCTCATTACCACACGACCTCTGCCTCCCTCACTCTCCGACCCTCCATGTCTGGTCCCAACCACTACCACCCCCTCTCGCCTCCCCAAGAATCTCACCAAAGACCGAGCCAGCGTGGCGCGGTGCAATATCTTGGGGGTTGACCAGGATGCCGCTGTTGTGGAAGCCACAGCAGGCGACAGCCAGCGCCATGCAGGTCAGGGAGGCGTAGTAGCTGTTGGTGAAGGTGAGCATCATCAGGAAGAAGGACGTGCCGCCCAGAGCGATGGTCTGACAACACATCCACCAGTCACACACCTTAGTCTTCCTTTATGCTTACACCCTTAACCTTTACAAGCCAAGTCATCCAATAGTGGAGGACAGGATTTCTTTCCCTCGAGCCGAGTCATCCAAGTCTGGATGACGGACAGACAGTACATTCTGCCGTGTCGGCCACTATCAGATGACGGGAACATAAAAAATTCCTACACTTTCCATAAAATGATCCAAGGGAAATAAGCTCTGTAACTAGTCTTGGGGATGTTGGAGCGAGTTGTAGACCATACTTTCAGTGGCCTGTTGTGAACTTGGCTGACCCCAGGAGCTTTGAAACAAAGAAACTGGCGGCACCAGCGCGCGGCACGTATTTCCTGTGCCAGAAAAAATGTCGGTCAGGCGAAGGGGTGGTAACGATTTCTCGCTCAATGAAACGCTCGAAATCATATTACAAAGTGGATCTGGTGATGAGGGGAGTGATAGAGAGGTAGAAACCTTTGAAAGAGAAGAGGAAAGTGAATTGTTTGAAGATGCAGCCATCCCTTCATCTTCCGATTTGGTGTTGTAAAAGAACGGAATAGAATGCAAACAAAGCATTTTTTCTACTTGTCAGACATGTTTTTCAACGCACAGTCGTGTGTACACATTGAAAGTAAATGATTTGAAATTACTATGTTCGATTAGTTGAGTGTTTGTTCTTTCCTGTGACACCTAACACAAAACTGTCAGTTGTTGTCTAGCTACCGTAAAAATAAATTAAAAAGTGGCCAAATATGTGCGTCGGCAGGGACTGAGCGCTGTGCGCGAGCGGCTCGTCCATGCTGCATTCGGCTGGATAGTATTAAAATTCATGTAGGTTTAATAAATTTTGTGATGAGGCAGCGAAAGCAGCAGCCGGAAAAAAAAAAGTAAAGAAAAAGTGCACAAGAACATGAACATGGACTGAAAAATTAAAGTTAGACTACCTTTAAACTACATGAACTTAAAATCATTCTGACTGCAGAAGTAAACCATATCTCACTGCAAAGCTCTTGTTTTTATCATTTGTTTGCCCATAATACCATCATTCAAGAGAGAAAAATTCTAGTAATAATGGTAACAATGATAATATTGACACATCTGTGCCCCATCTTTTGGGTCCAGAGTGTAAAAGGAGGATAGAGAATAAGGCACCAGAAAGGATCTTCAAAATGAATGTTTTTCAATATTCCTGCTGGGAAGTAATGCAATAGGATTCCAACAATTTTACTACAACTTTATCTGAATGAAAAAAATGGGCTGTCAACATGTCCAAACAAACTAAAAACAGTTATCTAAGACAGACAACTTCCCTATCACCTGTGTAAATAAGAGTGCAGTGCCATTTCTACGACTGCTTAGTGTTAATGAACATGTAGTTGGAACTGCTTCACCTGCCTCTGTAAAACACCTTTACCAGTTACAAAGATTGTCTTTTTTTTCCGGAGACACAAAGAATGTGTTAACAAAGAATCTTTCCCCAGTTTCACATAATCACCTTTTGCTGAATTTTGTTTCTATCTGTTTGTATTTGGAGAAAAACAAAATGAGACTGGCTGAACCCGGTGAGTGAACTTAGCTTTTGTAAGTATACAGTGATGGAGCACTAAAGCTTATAAAGGTTAAGAATCTTAGTTCCAAAAAGCCGGACCCAGATTAAAAATACAGCAGTTTGTTAACCTGTCCTTTTACATGTTTGTGTGGCCATACTACCACTTCACAACATACATGCCTATTCAAGTAATCTCTGCCCCTTTCACTGACCTCTGATGTGTATCTACTTATGCATACTCCTATCCATCACTGACCTCAGATGTGTATCTACTTATGCATACTCCTATCCATCACTGACCTCAGATGTGTATCTACTTTTGAGTAGTCCTATCCAACACTTTTGTAACTAAAAATGCCAATTTTTTTTCATCCTTTTCTTTTTAAATGTGAGAACCTTACGTTTGCGACATTATATGTACATTAACCCTTACACCGCCAAAGGCGCCATTTGGCGACAATGTGTGTCACCACCGACGTCGCCAAAAAGTGACCAGCTAGGGTTACCTAACTCCCGATATTCTCACTCTCTAATCTGATGAGACAGCAAGCCAGAAAAAAAATGTCATAGTTGGGCGATTCCCTGACCTGTGCTCACAGCCATTTTGCTTCATCAGAGCGCTGTTCAGTTAAGTGTTCTTTATCAATTTATTCCGATTGTTTTTCCATTCACTATGACGTCACAAGCAAGCACTTCACGTACTCAGCCTCACTGTACATCTACCACAGATCAGGTGCTGGAAATATTGAAAAGACCGTCAGTTGATATTGAATAAGATAAAGAACACCCAGATTGTGAGCAGCAAACATTTGGCCCTACGTGAAAGGGGGGGCTTGACCGAATTATCACAGTGGCTGACTGTTGGAGGTGTGCCAACTGGCTGAGCAGTGCTCAGTGCGTCGCACACACACACAAGAGGCCCTTGAACAAGCTTAGTGTTGCTGGCTCTGGGCCAACTTTTTGTGCCTATCACACAGTGAGAGAGGCCTTATAGGGGGTGAGTAGCAGCCACGAGATAATGAATGAACTGCAAGCCCAGCTGGCTTGCCATGAATCGAGGTCGAAGGGGGCGTGGCTGACTGACTGACACGTGTCAGAGGTCTGCTGCAGAGAGGGTTTGGGGTGGTGAGCTGCACTCATAGGCCCTAGCAGAACTGCTCTTCAGGCTATAGAGACCCACTGGCAAGTGAATGACTGTTTTCACAGAAAATATTGCTTTGAACAGTGAGAGTGAAAGGGATGTATGTGCATGTGCTTGTGTGTGTGTGCGCATGTGTGTGTGTGTGTGTGTGTGTGTGTGTGTGTGTGTGTGTGTGTGTGTGTGTGTGTTCCCTTTTTCTTTCTTTCATGTGTGTACAAGTGGGGCATAAGAAAGTATGTGTGTGTGTGTGTGTGTGTGTGTGTATGCGTGTGCGTGTGTGTGTGTGTGTGTTCCCTTCTCTTTTTCTTTCTTTCATGTGTGTGCCAGTGGGGTGTAAGCAGTTTGTTATGTGTGTGTGTGTGTGTGTGTGTGTATGTGTGTGTGTGTGTGTGTGTGTGTGTGTGTGTGTGTGTGTGTGTGTGTGTTGTGTCTGTGTGTGTGTGTGTGTGTGTGTTGTGTGTGTGTGTGTGTGTGTGTGTGTGTGTGTGTGTGTGTGTGTGTGTGTGTGTGTGTGGTTTCTTTTCTGCATAACCTCATTAGTCATATCACTCATTATTCCTCTGAATGTTGTTTCAGGAGTGCTGGTGAACAAGGATGATTTTCAACCTGTGGACTTCTTCCAGCTCTTCTTCTGCTGTTGGGATATGTTGATTTATTGCTGTTTTTTTTTCATTTTTCTGTTGGATATTACATACTTTCTGGTCTTTATTTTGTGAGTGGAGTATTTTTCCTTCTTTGTTTAGAGTTTGATTGCATACTTTCTTCTTTTTTATGCTGACACTAAAGATAGTATTCAATTTTTTATTTTGCATTTTTTTTTCACTTGAAATTACCAAAAATTTAAAATTGTTGTTGTCTAACCATTACTAACATTCTATGATTTAACAAAAGTACAGTTTATTTCCTCCATTTCCCAAAAAACAGCATGAGAATTGGTTGCTTAGTTCCAGAGATATCCGCATTTCACACATGCTGGTATGAAATAAGAGATATTCTGAAAAATGGCTGGCGATGGGGATTTATGCAAAATAGAATGTCTGGCGGTGAAAGGGTTAATTGATATCTGAACACTGCCACTGTGGTTTTGTTTCTTCATCGTAATGCTCTGAAAAGAGTTGTCATTCTTGTACCCAAACTGATCTTGACATCAGTTGCTCTAACATCAGCACCCTCCCCCCCCCATCAGCACCCCCCCCTCCCCCCCACACACAGAGCTAACCTGACCAGCATTTACACTTCATTGTGGAAAGGTGTTCAATTTCATATTTGCTTGCAACTTCATACAGTCAGACAGGAAGCAAGGCACACACCTTAAAGGGGCCAGGAATGTTACAGCATTGCTCTGTCTGAAAGAGTTGAATAGTTGCAGACCATCCAATATCCATGGAAGCCTAAAGATAGGAGTTTTTTGTCTGGAAGACTGGACACTGAGGTTCCACAGTATCAACAAATATGGTGAATGACCTAATTCTGCTCTTTATTTAACCCGTTCGCTGCTTGAAAATGTTACAAACAAAGGCTTTCCCAGTGCCAGGGAAATCTAATGATTTGGGGGTAATAATTAACAAAAAATTCTAGCTCAGAAACTACAAAAGATATAACAATGAAATATATATGATTTTTGAAGGAAATTGAATGAAGATTTTGAATCTGGGCTTCTTTTGTTTTAATTTTGATAATAAAAAAGTATTTAGGCAATTAGATTTGGATAGATTTTTTTGCACGATCAAAAGCATATGTATTTACCACTACATCTTCACATCCAAACAAGAACACAAAGCAAAAAAGTTGAAAATAAAGTTTGTATTGTCACACTACACCTGTAAATGAAAGTAAAACAGTTTAGAAGTCTATCAAGACGCTCACACTCTATGCAGACAGGTCAGTCCACGACCACGCCCCCTCTCCCCACCACGCCCCCTTGCTGGACTTCAACCCTCTCTTTCACTGCTCCTCTTCCCCTACCTTTCCCTCTGCCCCGTGCCACGCCGCGAGCAGGCCGCGCTCCCCTCTTGCGCTGACTATCACGTCACTGACCACTGGCACGCAGTGCAGAGTACACACTAGGCGAGCTCGTTCGACGCTGGCAAACCAGTCAGCTGAACACACACTGAGGTCACACAGCCCAACACAATAACTGACGAATACGGTCGGCAATTCCATCACTATCATCATCTCACCTTCATGCTCGAGTGAGTCGTTGAATAAAAGATTATTGTCTTTGTCAAAAATCATTAGCAGAGCCTGCTCAGCTGTGTAAATACGTTGATTTGGTCGCTGCGCTTGTCGAAGGTTGTGCCGCCATCTTTGCAAGCGAGACGAAGTGCTGGCTGGTCATCCAGTCAGTGATGAGAATAAATGGGCTTTCCCCTCACGTGTGGTCATTTACATATCATTTTAATACTACAGACATATAAGGCTTACTACGCACACTCTATTTAAGTCCGTTGATAGAAATAGTAACGAATGAAAATTCAAGAAAAATGCATGACGTCAGTGGACGGCCCATAGGCACTGGGAAAGCATTTTTAATGCGGCGTCAGCTGACGGCTTAAAGGCACTCTACGGGTTAATCTGTTTACTTTTTTCTTTACAAAAAAGACTTACCTCCATGACTTTTCGAACCAGCGTCACACTGTGACCTGTACAGGATAACAAAACTGTATCACAATGAAAGCCAGGATTTCTTCGACTGGTTTCATTAGCATCAAACTTACTGTTCCACTCCTTCTTTATGGATGCAAGTTTGGGCAGACATGTAAACAAGAATGCATGCAAGCGGGCACTGGTGCAGAATGAGATATTACACACACACACACACATGCATACACACACACATACATATACACACACAATGCATACACACACACATACATATACACACACAATGCATGCACACCCATATGCATACAGGAATATCACACACACTCACACACACACACATAAACACACACTACAACACACAAGCCCCAAATCGGATTTACTGAATTTTCAAATGCATTTTATGAACATTATAATTTACCAAAAAGAATGCAAAATTTATATATGCCATTTTAACACAATTTCATTTAAATGAAACTAGAATGTTTCAGGATGACTCTTTGAACTGTTTAAGAATATTCAATTTTTCCAGAAATCTAGCTTTCAAATAATGATTTTTCTTTTATATATCAATTATTCAAAAAGTTTATATTATCCTTAATATATACCCTACAATTGAAACACGGAACCAAATGAAAAAAAAAAAAGGGTTTACAAAAAAGACCAAATTGTCCAGGTTTCTGACCTACTGGAAAACCCACTTAATAGGTTACCCCAGCACACAAACGCACACACATGTACACATGCATACATGCATGTGCACACACGCACGCACACACACATGCATGCATACACACGTACACCTACACACAAAAGATTCACAGACAAAAATTAACACACAAATATGGTTGTAAATGTTAAGATGAAAACAACAATATTTCCTTCTTCAATTTTCTGATAAAAAAAAAAAAAAAAAAGAAAAAAGAAAAAAAAAAACACAAAAAACAATCAGAGGCATACATCCAGGATGTACAGTGTTGAGGAGAGAGTTGCCTACCTTTTCTAATCATGTGGTCGGCAAGCCAGCCACTTCCCACAGAACTGGGGATGGTCACCACCCAGGGAATCACATTGAAAACCCAGCCCTGCAACATCACATAGCAACATCAGAAAACAAATACCCAGTCCTGCAACATCTCACAGCAAACACCCAGCCCTGCAACATCACATAGCAACATCAGAAAACAAATACCCAGTCCTGCAACATCTCACAGCAAACACCCAGCCCTGCAACATCACACAGCAAACACCCAGCCCTGCAACATCACACAGCAACATCAGAAAACAAATACCCAGCCCTGCAACATCACACAGCAAACACCCAGCCCTGCAACATCACACAGCAAGGTCAGACAACAAACACCCAGCCCTGCAACATCACACAGCAAACACCCAGCCCTGCAACATCACACAGCAAACACCCAGCCCTGCAACATCACACAACAAACACCCAGCCCTGAAACATCACACAGCAAACACCCAGCCCTGAAACATCACACAACAAACACCCAGCCCTGCAACATCACACAGCAAAGTCAGACAACAAACACCAAGCCCTGCAACATCACACAGTAATGTCAGACAACAAACACCCAGCCCTGCAACATCACAGAGCAAAGTCAGACAACAAACACCCAGCCCTGCAACATCACACAGCAAAGTCAGACAATAAACACCCAGCCCTGCAACATCACACAGCAAACACCCAGCCCTGCAATATCACACTGCAAAGTCAGACAACAAACACCCAGCCCTGCAACATCACACAGCAAAGTCAGACAACAAACACCCAGCCCTGCAACATCACACAGCAAAGTTAGACAACAAACACCCAGCCCTGCAACACCACACAGCAAAAACCCAGCCCTGCAACATCACACAGCAAAGTCAGACAACAAACACCCAGCCCTGCATCATCTCACAGCAAACACCCAGCCCTGCAACATCACACAGCAAAGTCAGACAACAAACACCCAGCCCTGCAACATCACACAGCAAAGTCAGACAGCAAACACCCAGCAGTGCAACATCACACAGCAAACACCCAGCCCTGCAACATCACACAGCAAACACCCAGCACTGCAACATCACACAGCAAACACCCAGCCCTGCAACATGACACAGAAAACACCCAGCACTGCAACATCACACAGCAAACACCCAGCACTGCAACATCAGACAACAAACACCCAGCCCTGCAACATCACACAGCAAACACCCAGCCCTGCAACATCACACAACAAACATCCAGCCCTGCATCATCACACAGCAAACACCCAGCCCTGCAACATTACACAGCAAACACCCAGCCCTGCAACATCACACAGCAAAGTCAGACAACAAACACCCAGCCCTGAAACATCACACAACAAACACCCAGCCCTGCAACATCACACACAGCAACGTCAGACAACAAACACCCAACCCTGCAACATCACACAGCAAACACCCAGCCCTGCAAACATCACACAGCAATGTCAGACAACAAACACCCAGCCCTGCAACATCACACAGCAAAGTCAGACAACAAACACCCAGCCCATGCAAAAATCACACAGCAATGTCAGACAACAAACACTCAGCCCTGCAACATCACACAGCAAACACCCAGCCCTGAAACATCACACAGCAAACATCAGACAACAAACAACCAGCCCTGCAACATCACACAGCAAAGTCAGACAACAAACACCCAGCCCTGCAACATCACACAGCAATGTCAGACAATAAACACCCAGCCCTACAACATCACACAGCAAAGTCAGACAACAAACACCCAGCCCTACAACATCACACAGCAAAGTCAGACAACAAACACCCAGCCCTGCAACATCACACAGCAAAGTCAGACAACAAACACCCAGCCCTGCAACATCACACAGCAAAGTCAGACAATAAACACCCAGCCCTGCAACATCACACAGCAAACACCAAGCCCTGCAACATCACACTGCAAAGTCAGACAACAAACACCCAGCCCTACAACATCACACAGCAAAGTCAGACAACAAACACCCAGCCCTGCAACATCACACAGCAAAGTTAGACAACAAACACCCAGCCCTGCAACATCACACAGCAAAACACCCAGCCCTGCAACATCACACAGCAAAGTCAGACAACAAACACCAGCCCTGCATCATCTCACAGCAAACACCCAGCCCTGCAACATCACACAGCAACGTCAGACAACAAACACCCAGCCCTGTAACATCACACAGCAAAGTCAGACAACAGACACCAGCCTCATAACATCACAAAGTCATACAAAAGACAACCAGCCTGTCAACAACACAAAGTCAAAGACAACCAGCCTGTCAACAACACCAAGTCAGGCCACATACACCACGCCCACCAACTGCACAGAGCAAAATCAGGCCCCATACACAAGCCCTGCAATAATATCACAGGAGCAGCATCATGCAACAAATACCCAACCTTGTAAAAAAACAACAATAACATCACCTAGCTATGTCACACAATTTATACTCAACACTGCAACAGCACGAGCAAAGTCTGCTGTACACTGTTTATGCCTGACATCATATAATCCCCCAGAGGTCCACTAGAACATGTTTTACAGTGAGTGATTACATTGCATGGAAGGCACCCCACAGGTTTTTCACCTTTTAAAAGACACGAGTGGGTGTAACACAAAAGTGGCCAGAATATAATCATAACAAAAACCGTTTATTCTTTACTGCCATCAGTGGCAAATGATTAAAAAAAGTTCCTTGAAGATTGGATGGATTCAACAAGGTTTGATGTCTGTTAGCACGTTCTATTCTTCCTGCCACAGATCTCTCTGACTCAGGGTCTGAGCTTTGGGTTCCATACTGGTGAGTTGTCAAGGACTGGCACAATTCTTTCTCTGTGGCATTCTAAATGAATCAATCACCACTTTCTTTGTGGCATTCTAAACGAATCAATCAGCACTTTCTTTGTGGCATTCTAAGCAAATCAATCAGCCATCTCATCGTCTTGAATGCCATCATGACCAGGAACGAAAGCAAAATCATGTTGTACTCATAATATTCCAGAGAGGCGGACCATTTTAAAAAAAAAAAAACATCAACAATTCAGGGTGCTTGTGATTATGGCCAGCAACTGCCTCTGAAACAGAAAGGGGGGGTGGGTGGGTGGGTGGGCAGAACAGGGGGAAGGGGGAGGGGGGTGAGATTGGAGGAAAGTCAAGGTTTGACAGACAAAGTGACTGAGAGCCAAGGTTTGACAGACAAAGTGACCGAGAACCAAGGTTCGACAGACAAAGTGAGCAGCCCCATGGCGGTCACCTACCTTTGCTGATGGGAAATTTTCATGGAAAAAGGTAGGAAGCCAGGACAGCAGGATGTAGAAGGCATTGTTCTCACAGAAATGGCCAACCAACAAAGACCTGCCACACACAAACAAATTTCTTTTTGTTTTCACAAACACAACTGTGCTGGTACAGGGATTTGCATATTTCTGATAGTCTGATGTTATTTTTTCGTAAAATGAGACAGATTCTGAACTGAACATGTAGACATACCTTTTACTGCTTTATGAGTGTGCAGGTACGTGTGTGTGTGTGTGTGTGTGTGTGTGTGTGTGTGTGTGTGTGTGTGTGTGTGTGTGTGTGTGCGTGCGTGCGTGCGTGCGCGTGCAAGCATGCGTGTACATGTGTGCATGCATGCGTACATGCGTGTATGTGTGTGTGGTGTGTGTGTGTGTGTGTGTGTGCGTGTGTGCATGCGCAAGTGTATACATGTGTGGTCGTGTATAAATGCTTCTGTGTGTGTGTGTGTGTGTGTGTGTGTGTGTGTGTGTGTGTGTGTGTGTGTGTGTGTGCATGTATGCACATGTGTGCATGTCTGTAAATGCTTGTGCATGAATGTGTGTGTGTGTGCGTGTGTGTGTTTTAACATGATACTTTTATGGTCAATTTTATGTGTAAACCTGGCTGACAAAGATCACCTCATGGGCATTTCACAATTCAATCATTATTTAAAGATCTTCCTTTACTTATAATGCTAAAGTTTGCATAGACACACAAGCAGATTTGAAAAACACAAACAAATGAAAGGTTATGAAACAACAGGATGTTCAAAAACATACATAGAATCCATAAATAAGGAGAGTAACTTAAACCTCCCAGAATGAGACAATGGCTCAAAACCTCAAGTCATTGGCACTTGCACATACAGCATGTTCGCCATCAAAAGACCAAACTTCCATAAGTTTGTATAACTGGACTATACACAAACTTACTTGACCAAGCAAGTGCTTTAATCCAAATTGGGAGTGGGCTGCAGATTACCTGAGATGCTATTCAAAAAATGAATTGGAAAAAAACAAAAATAAAAAGGAGATAACTCTTCCTCTTTGGCGTACATGCCATGACTCATCTCCCTTTGAATGAACTGTTATCTCTGGCAAAATGGTTTTACACATTGGTTCCCATCCCTTCTTTGCGTTATGAATACCTTTAAAACTTGTCTGTAAGCACAGTCTGGTGAAAGGGACATCTATAAAACCAGGAAAGGGGGATTTCCTGGTTCACTCTGAGTATCTAATCTATGTGCTAGCAAATGGGTAGCAAAAGCATCTAAGGTTCAAACGGTGTACTTTCTCTCATCATTGAGCAAAGTTTTCTGTTCGTTATTTACCATAGTGAACCAATCATTGCTGCCCACTAGAGGAAAATGATTAAGAAGGTAAGATCCAAGTAGAAACAGGGTGCAATGCTCAATGACCAAGAACACTGCTGAACAAAAGACACACGCAACCAGGAAATTTCCTTGTTCATTTTTTTTTTCCCTGGGGAAGTTTCTGGTACAGTCTGCACACATTGTTTGAGTCATTATTGCTTCAGCAGCATTTTGGCTGCCAAACTATCAGTCACAGTGTGGCATGGAACTCACTGAATGTCAAACACTGGAGATGGCCTCTGACAAGTCTGCATGGTAATCTGAAATCAAGTGAGCTCAGTGTGCATCAGCCATTCAGATATCTGACCACTCGAAAGACAGACCCTTCTCCATGCAATCATTTTTTTTTCTCTTTTTTCTATCTTCCTGGATCCCCCTGAGGAAAAGCAAATCTCTTCGAAATTCTATAGGGGATCTGGTGGACATACCCTCCCTCACCCAGAAAAATATTCAGTTTTTAGACTGGTGGAATCTGCCACCAATCTCAGCACTGAGTGGTTTATCATCAACTTTGTGATCTGACCACAATCAGAACCATTTGTTGGAACAGTGTTTGTTAATTTCCTTCACTTTTGCTCTATCTTTCCGATGCATGACACCACAGCACAATGTGCACAACCCTTCAATGCCACCAGCTGGTAAGACAACATGGCTATGGCTGCCCCGTGAAGAACACGACATCTCCTCACTTCACTGTCATCTGATGGCATACCGAACATGTGATCAGAACTTCAAAACTGCCATTTAGACTAAAAACAAAAACAAAACAAAAAATTTATCTTGAGAAAACTTTAGAAATCTTTGTCCCTGATTTTTTTTTCCCCTGAAAAAAAGGTTCTCCCTGATTTTCAGTTTTACTTTTTGCTGAAATTCTAGCTTCTTGCAGAAGTGGCAGCTCTGTTTCTTTCAGAAACTTTCGTCTCAGGTAACATAAGAGTTCTCTACTTTGCGCTTGCCATCATACAGCTTTTCAGGGCAAATACAAATTTCTGATTGGCTGTCTAGTATAAATTATTTCCATATACAATCTCTCTCTCTCTCTCTCTCATGCATGCACGCACACAAACATACACACACTAACACACACACACACACACACTAACACACACATAAACATACACGTGTACACAAGCTCAACAAACACACACAAAATCACACACACACACACACACACACACACACACACACTGACCAGAAGGCAGGTTTGGTGAAGAGTGTAATCCAAGGCACAGACTGGGACTCCCTGGCCATGGGGGCGCTGTTGATGGGACTCCCCCCAGGACCCACGTTGATGTAGCGCTGCCGGTGACGCAGGATCAGAAAGTAGCGCATGCCCAGCATCCACAGGATTCCGCACATGCCTGTCACAGTGTGTCATCATACTTGTCACAGTGTGTCATCATACCTGTCACAGTGTGTCATCATACCTGTCAGTGTGTCATCATACCTGTCACATTTCTGCCCCATACCTGTCACAGTGTGTCATCATACCTGTAACATTTCTGCCCCATACCTGTCACAGTGTGTCATCATACCTGTCACATTTCTCCCTCATGCCTGTCACAGTGTTTCATCATACCTGTCACAGTGTGTCATCATACCTGTCACAGTGTGTCATCAAATCTGTCACAGTGTGTCATCATACCTGTCACATTTCTCCCTCATGCCTGTCACAATGTGTCATCATACCTGTCACATTTCTACCCCATACCTGTCACAGTGTGTCATCATACCTGTCACAGTGTGTCATCATTCCTGTCACATTTCTCCCCCATGCCTGTCACACTGTATCACCATACCTGTCACATTTCTCCATCATGTCTGTCCCAGTGTGTCATCATACCTGTCACAGCATGTCATCATACCTGTCACATTTCTGCCCCATGTCTGTCACAGTGTGTCATCATACCTGTCACAGTGTGTCATCATACCTGTCACATTTCTGCCCCATGTCTGTCACAGTGTGTCATCATATCTGTTACAGTGTGTCATCATACCTGTCACATTTCTGCCCCATACCTGTCACAGTGTGTCGTCATACCTGTCACAGTGTGTCATCACAGCGTGTCATCATACCTGTCACAGTGTGTCATCATACCTGTCACAGTGTGTCATCATACCTGTCACATTTCTCCCCCATACCTGTCACCGTGTGTCACCATACCTCTCACAGTGTGTCATCATACCTGTCACATTTCTCCCCCATGTCAGTCACAGTGTGTCATGATACCTGTCACAGTGTGTCATCATACCTGTCAGATTTCTCCCTCATGTCTGTCACAGTGTGTCATCATACCTGTCACAGTGTGTCATCATACCTATCACAGTGTGTCACCATACCTGTCACAGTGTGTTATCATACCTGTCACATTCTCTTCCCATACCTGTCACAGTGTGTCATCATACCTATTATAGTGTGTCATCATACCTGTCACAGCTTGTCACCATACCTGTCACATTTCTCCCTCATGTCTGTCACAGTGTGTCATCATACCTGCCACAGTGTGTCATCATACCTGTCACATTTCTGCCCCATGTCTGTCACAGTGTGTCATCATACCTGTCACAGTGTGTCATCATACCTGTCACATTTCTGCCCCATGTCTGTCACAGTGTGTCATCATACCTGTAACATTTCTGCCCCATACCTGTCACAGTGTGTCATCATACCTGTCACATTTCTCCCTCATGCCTGTCACAGTGTTTCATCATACCTGTCACAGTGTGTCATCATACCTGTCACAGTGTGTCATCAAATCTGTCACAGTGTGTCATCATACCTGTCACATTTCTCCCTCATGCCTGTCACAATGTGTCATCATACCTGTCACATTTCTACCCCATACCTGTCACAGTGTGTCATCATACCTGTCACAGTGTGTCATCATTCCTGTCACATTTCTCCCCCATGCCTGTCACACTGTATCACCATACCTGTCACATTTCTCCATCATGTCTGTCCCAGTGTGTCATCATACCTGTCACAGCATGTCATCATACCTGTCACATTTCTGCCCCATGTCTGTCACAGTGTGTCATCATACCTGTCACAGTGTGTCATCATACCTGTCACATTTCTGCCCCATGTCTGTCACAGTGTGTCATCATATCTGTTACAGTGTGTCATCATACCTGTCACATTTCTGCCCCATACCTGTCACAGTGTGTCGTCATACCTGTCACAGTGTGTCATCACAGCGTGTCATCATACCTGTCACAGTGTGTCATCATACCTGTCACAGTGTGTCATCATACCTGTCACATTTCTCCCCCATACCTGTCACCGTGTGTCACCATACCTCTCACAGTGTGTCATCATACCTGTCACATTTCTCCCCCATGTCAGTCACAGTGTGTCATGATACCTGTCACAGTGTGTCATCATACCTGTCAGATTTCTCCCTCATGTCTGTCACAGTGTGTCATCATACCTGTCACAGTGTGTCATCATACCTATCACAGTGTGTCACCATACCTGTCACAGTGTGTTATCATACCTGTCACATTTCTCTCCCATACCTGTCACAGTGTGTCATCATACCTATTATAGTGTGTCATCATACCTGTCACAGCTTGTCACCATACCTGTCACATTTCTCCTCATGTCTGTCACAGTGTGTCATCATACCTGCCACAGTGTGTCATCATACCTGTCACATTTCTGCCCATGTCTGTCACAGTGTGTCATCATACCTGTCACAGTGTGTCATCATACCTGTCACATTTCTGCCCCATGTCTGTCACAGTGTGTCATCATACCTGTCACATTTCTCCCCATACCTGTCACAGTGTGTCATCATATCTGTCACAGTGTGTCATCATACCTGTCACATTTCTGCCCCATACCTGTCAGTGTCATCATACCTGTCACATTTCTCTCCCGTGACTGTCACGGTGTGTCATCATACCTGTTCACAGTGTGTCATCATACCTGTCACAGTGTGTCATCATATCTGTCACAGTGTGTCATCATACCTGTCACATTTCTGCCCATACCTGTCACAGTGTGTCATCATACCTGTCACATTTCTCCCCATGATTGTCACAGTGTGTCATCATACTTGTCACAGTGTGTCATCATACCTGTCACAGTTCTGCTCCATGTCTGTCACAGTGTGTCATCATACCTGTCACAGTGTGTCATCATACCTGTCACATTTCTGCCCCATGTCTGTCACAGTGTGTCATCATATCTGTCACAGTGTGTCATCATACCTGTCACAGTGTGTCATCATATCTGTCACAGTGTGTCATCATACCTGTAACATTTCTGCCCCATACATGTCACAGTGTGTCATCATACCTGTCACATTTCTCCCCCATGACTGTCACAGTGTGTCATCATACCTGTCACAGTGTGTCATCATACCTGTCACAGTGTGTCATCATATCTGTCACAGTGTATCATTATACCTGTCACATTTCTGCCCTATACCTGTCACAGTGTGTCATCATACCTGTCACATTTCTGCCCCATGACTGTCACAGTGTGTCATCATACCTGTCACAGTGTGTCATCATACCTGTAACAGTGTGTCATCATATCTGTCACAGTGTGTCATCATACCTGTCACATTTCTCCCCCATGTCTGTCACAGTGTGTCATCATACCTGTCACATTTCTGCCCCATGCCTGTCACAGTGTGTCATCATGCCTGTCACATTTCTCCCCCATGAGTGTTACAGTGTGTAACCATACCTGTCACAGTGTGTCATCATACCTGTCACATTTCTCCCCCATGCCTGTCACAATATGTCATCATACCTGTCACAGTATGTCATCATACCTATCACAGTGTGTCACCATACCTGTCACAATGTGTCATCATACCTGTCACATTTCTACCCCATGCCTGTAACAATGTGTCATCATACCTGTCACAGTGTGTCATCATACCTGTCACATTTCTGACCCATACCTGTCACAGTGTGTCATCATACCTGTCACATTTCTCTCCCATGCCTGTCATAGTGTGTCATCATACCTGTCACATTTCTCCCCCATGCCTGTCACAGTGTGTCACCATACCTGTCACATTTCTCCCTCATGCCTGTCACAGTGTGTCATCATACCTGTCACATTTCTCCCTCATGCCTGTCACAGTGTGTCATCATACCTGTCACAGCATGTCATCACTACCTGTCCAGTATGTCATCATATCTGTCACAATGTGTCATCATACCTGTCACAATGTGTCATCATACCTGTCACATTTCTGCCCCATGCCTGTCACAATGTGTCATCATACCTGTCACAGTGTGTCACCATACCTGTCACATTTCTGCCCCATGCCTGTCACAATGTGTCATCATACCTGTCACATTTCTTCCTCATGCCTGTCACAGTGTGTCATCATACCTGTCACAATGTGTCATCATACCTGTCACATTTCTGCCCCATGCCTGTCACAATGTGTCATCACATCTGTCGCAATGTGTCAACATACCTGTCACATTTCTGCCCCATGCCTGTCACAATGTGTCATCATACCTGTCACAGTGTGTCATCATACCTGTCACATTTCTGCCCCATACCTGTCACAGTGTCATCATACCTGTCACATTTCTCCCTCATGCCTGTCACAATGTGTCATCATACCTGTCACAGTGTGTCATCATACCTGTCACATTTCTGCCCCATGCCTGTCACAGTGTGTCATCATACCTGTCACATTTCTGCCCCATGCCTGTCACAGTGGTGTCATCATACCTGTCACATTTCTGCCCCATGCCTGTCACAGTGTGTCATCATACCTGTCACAGTGTGTCATCATACCTGTCACAGTGTGTCGTCATATCTGTCACAGTGTGTCATCACACCTGTCACAATATGTCATCATACCTGTCACATTTCTCCGCCATACCTGTCTGATATACAGAGGTAGGTTGTTCCATGTAGCTGGGCTACTCACCTTTCACACAGAAATAACATCTGTCTGACCGACAGGTAGTTTGTACCATGAAGCTGGCTACTCACCTGTCACATAGAAAAAGAGTCTGTCTGACATACAGAGGTAGTTTGATCCATACAGGTGGGACTACTCACCTATCACACACAGAGAAAATCTCTCTGACATATACAGGTAGTTTGTACCATGCAACTGGGCTACTCACATATCACACACACAGAGAAAATCTGTCTGAGGGACAGAGGTAGTTTGATCCATATAGGTGGGCTACTCGCCTATCACACACAAGAGAAAATCTGTCTGAGGGACAGAGGTAGTTTGATCCATATAGGTGGGACTACTCACCTATCACACACAGAGAAAATCTGTCTGAGGGACAGAGGTAGTTTGATCCATATAGGTGGGACTACTCACCTATCACACACAGAGAAAATCTGTCTGATGTACAGAGGTAGTTTGATCTATATAGGTGGGAATATTCATCTATCACACACAGAGAAAATCTGTCTGATGTATAGAGGTAGTTTGATCCATATAGGTGGGACTACTCACCTATCCACACAGAGAAAATCTGTCTGATGTACAGAGGTAGTTTGTTCCATGTAGCTGGGCTACTCACCTATCACACACAGAGAAAATCTGTCTGGTATACAGAGGTAGTTTGATCCATATAGGTGGGACTACTCACCTATCACACACAGAGAAAATCTGTCTGATGTACAGAGGTAGTTTGATCCATATAGGTGGGACTACTCACCTATCACACACAGAGAAAATCTGTCTGAAATACACAGGTAGTTTGATCCATACAGGTGGGACTACTCACCTATCACACACAGAGAAAATCTGTCTGAAATACACAGGTAGTTTGTACCATGCAACTGGGCTACTCACCTATCATACACACAGAGAAAATCTGTCTGAGGGACAGAGGTAGTTTGAACCATATAGGTGGGCTACTCACCTATCACACACAGAGAAAATCTGTCTGATGTATAGAGGTAGTTTGATCCATATAGGTGGGACTACTCACCTATCACACACAGAGAAAATCTGTCTGAGGGACAGAGGTAGTTTGTTCCATGTAGCTGGGCTACTCACCTATCACACACAGAGAAAATCTGTCTGAGGGACAGAGGTAGTTTGTTCCATATAGGTGGGACTACTCACCTATCACACACAGAGAAAATCTGTCTGGTATACAGAGGTAGTTTGATCCATATTGGTGGGACTACTCACGTATCACACACAGAGAAAATCTGTCTGATGTACAGAGGTAGTTTGATCCATACAGGTGGGACTACTCACCTATCACACACAGAGAAAATCTGTCTGAAATACACAGGTAGTTTGTACCATGCAACTGGGCTACTCACCTATCACACACCGAGAAAATCTGTCTGAGGGATAGAGGTAGTCTGATCCATATAGGTGGGCTACTCACCTATCACACACACACAGAAAATCTGTCTGAGGAACAGAGGTAGTTTGTTCCATGTAGCTGGGCTACTCACCTATCACATAGAAAGGCATCTGCCATCCATACAGTTCCATCAGCAGAGACCCAATACTTCCAGTCAGCAGGGTGCTGAGCAATCACAAAGCATACACCATTAGTCAGGAGACCCAGTGACACCACACACAGGATCACAGTCAACAACGAAACATATGACATCATGCAGTGACACCACACACAGGATCGCAGTCAACAACGAAACATATGACATCATGTAGTGACACCACACACAGGATCACAGTCAACAACGAAACATATGACATCATGTAGTGACACCACACACAGGATCACAGTCAACAACGAAACATATGACATCATGCAGTGACACCACACACAGGATCACAGTCAACAACGAAACATATGACATCATGCAGTGACACCACACACAGGATCACAGTCAACAACGAAACATATGACATCATGTAGTGACACCACACACAGGATCACAGTCAACAACGAAACATATGACATCATGTAGTGACACCACACACAGGATCACAGTCAACAACGAAACATATGACATCATGTAGTGACACCACACACAGGATCACAGTCAACAACGAAACATATGACATCATGCAGTGACACCACACACAGGATCACAGTCAACAACGAAACATATGACATCATGCTAGTGACACCACACACAGGATCACAGTCAACAACGAAACATATGACATCATGTAGTGACACCACACACAGGATCACAGTCAACAACGAAACATATGACATCATGCAGTGACACCACACACAGGATCACAGTCAACACCGAAACATATGACATCATGCAGTGACACCACACACAGGATCGCAGTCAACACGAAACATATGACATCATGTAGTGACACCACACACAGGATCACAGTCAACACGAAACATATGACATCATGCAGTGACACCACACACAGGATCACAGTCAACAACCGAAACATATGACATCATGTAGTGACACCACACACAGGATCACAGTCAACACACGAAACATATGACATCATGCAGTGACACCACACACAGGATCACAGTCAACAACCGAAACATATGACATCATGCAGTGACACCACACACAGGATCACAGTCAACACCGAAACATATGACATCATGCAGTGACACCACACACAGGATCGCAGTCAACACCGAAACATATGACATCATGCAGTGACACCACACACAGGATCACAGTCAACACCGAAACATATGACATCATGCAGTGACACCACACCACAGGATCACAGTCAACACCGAAACATATGACATCATGCAGTGACACCACACACAGGATCACAGTCAACAACGAAACATATGACATCATGTAGTGACACCACACACAGGATCACAGTCAACAACCGAAACATATGACATCATGCAGTGACACCACACACAGGATCACAGTCAACAACCGAAACATATGACATCATGTGTGACACCACACACAGGATCACAGTCAACACCGAAACATATGACATCATGCAGTGACACCACACACAGGATCACAGTCAACAACGAAACATATGACATCATGCAGTGACACCACACACAGGATCACAGTCAACACCCAAACATATGACATCATGCAGTGACACCACACACAGGATCACAGTCAACAACGAAACATATGACATCATGAGTGACACCACACACAGGATCACAGTCACACGAAACATATGACATCATGTAGTGACCCACACACAGGACACGTCACACCGACTATGCATCATGAGTGACACACACGATACAGTCAACAGAAACTATACATCATGTAGTGACACCACACACAGGATCACAGTCAACACACGAAACATATGACATCATGAGTGCACACACACAGAATCACAGTCAACACCGAAACATATGAACACATGTCAGTGACACCACAACACAGGATTCCATCAAACAACGAAAAATACATATGTAAGCACTCTATCGTGTATCATCAACACAACAATACTCAAGTCACCAATACATTTTCAAAGCACCTAAAAACATTTAAAGCATCATCTTTCATCAGACACCAAACAACTTCTTTTCAAAGCTCTTAACACATTGTACAAGACCTTTAAACTTTCACATAAACATTTTTCAAAACAATGACATCATTCGCTTCTTCAAAGCACTAAATACACTTTTCAAACACTATAAACATCTTTTATTCAAAGCACAATACTTTTAGCAGCTGCTTATCTTTCATCAAAGCACAAACATACTTTTTTTTTTAAGACCTAATACCAAGCACCTCAATAAACTTTTTCAAAGCACTGTTTGTCTTTCATCAAAGCAACCACCTAAACTTTAACACTATCTTTTCAAAGCACTTAACTATTTTCACAAAGCACAAACTACATTTTTTGAAACACCTAATACATTTTTCAAGCACCTCAATAAACTTTTCAAAGCACTGCTTATTTCATCAAAGCATCTGAATAAAATTCTTTACAACACTTAAACATATATTTTCACAGAACCTGTATAATCAACTCAACCAGTTCAAGCTTGAAACACTCAAGCTGCACCACTAGTAACAGAAATGTTGATCATCTGGATGACATAACTTCAACTGCACCAGTAGTAAGAGAGGTATCTTAATGAAAGTGCAAATAAACTAAAAATGAACACTGGAAGAACAAGGCTTTGGTTTCATCAAACTACACTCAACAAATCACTGTGAAACGACAGCGCTAAACACAACCTTGCCAAGTGCCCTGAAGTTTATCACTAGATTCACCTCAAGCTGACCACCATGAAGTCAAAGAGGGGACCAAAGTGTCTGCAAATGTACAACAATCTTGGAAAGGGGACAGAAGACAACAATGATTCTTAGCTGGCGATGAACAGTACTGTGGATGTTGTCTTGGGAGCTGCTTGGCAAGTTTGACTTTCTCATCCCCCCTCTTGTTTAATGATTCTTTTCCTGGCATCATCTTCACGACTTCCGAAGGGAGACAAGACTAGGGTGGACCGAAAACAGACAAGTGATTTTATTTCTTTTTTTTTTAATAAGATGTCCTCTGCAGATGTTACAATCCACAGGCATAAAAAAACGTATGAAACAAAACCCAGAGGACAGTCAGCATGAGAGTGATACTAACTGATTCTCATGCTGGAGTCCATTATTTGGGGAGTCTCCTTTTGTACATTTTCATACGTCTGTTGTTTGTGATGTCTGCAGAACAAGCATTTGTCAAAAGTTCACTGGACTGTTTTGTGTTGTGAGTTAAATGCATGTTATTTTGCCACCTTGTTCCATGCATTTATTTGTATTTCAGCTTTATAATAAAGTAACGCTGCAGTCTGTTCCATGTTCTCAGCACTATATATCTTTCACAGCAAACTAATGGCATTCTTCCAAAATAATTTCTTGATTTTCTTTCAGTACTGCCTTTTGAGTTGAAGTCCAAATACTCTCTCTTCCTCAGCTACAGATACTTTTGTAGCAGTTCTTTCCCTAAAAAAATCATCCATTAGAATTTTCATATACGTTTAATTTGACAAATCTCCTAGAAACATGTGCTTTGCAATAGAATGGCATCCATTCGACACAGATATTGTGCAAAAGTAGAACAACCGTGAACTGTGGATTGGTCAGCAACTTGTGAGGTCAACTTTGAATGAAAATTTTATGTTTTATGGGTACTTAAATCAATTACTTATGATAAACAAAAACAATCAAAATGAAAAAAAAAGAAGAAAAAAAGCAGCCAACAAACAAAATGGAAAGTCTACAGACTTCATGTAAGAACCCTGGAAATGTTTTCTCTTATTCAGTGTAGGTGTCTGTCTAATGTATGAGACATTTGTGACTCCCCCCTCCCCCCCCCCTTTATTTTATTAAATTAGACCCAAAATGTGCACCTTCATGGAATGCTACCCCATTTTTAAATGTCGGTGTTTATTCTGGGCATCTTCAGTAGACTTCACAGTGTCAAAATAATTACAGTAATAAAGGCACAATCACATTGTCAGTGTGAAAATCGTTATAGTAATAAAGGAATAATCATATTATATCAAGCACGATTATATTGTCAAGTGTAAAAATAGTTACAGTAATAAAGGAACAATCATATTATAACACCTCCAGAACAATATCACAATGTTTAGCATTTAGCATTTAATGATCACATGGCTGAAAAAAAAATGTACACACATATACATGGAGAGACTGGCACATACAGGCACAAACAAACATAAATAGCTAGAAAATCAATGTATCATGCACATAAATACACATATATGATGTGTGCATAGCCACAAAAAAGATAAAAATAAAATCATGAAAGGAAAACAATGTAGGAACTGAAGGAAATCACAATCCCCTCACAACCTCATACACAATGCCCATGCACTTCAATACCCAACAGGCCATGAGACAACAGATGGCCGCAACAACCATGCTAATCATGATCGTAAAAAAAGTCTTAAGCTCTAAATCTACACAAAGCCCTAAAGCCCATAAATGCCACATGGCAATAGCACACACACACACATGTGCATGTACGCACTCACACACAGACACACAGACACACACACACTATACAGAGACAGCTACAGCTGGCACACACACATACACACACACACACACACACACACACACACACACACACACACACACACACACACACTCACAAATCCCCTTTCCTACTCTCCCCCCTCCCATCCTTCCCTGTCCTCCCTCACATCCCCCCCCCCACCTCCTTCATCCTAGCCTCACTCCAACAGGCAATTTCATTAACTTAACCAGGTGTGGTTACAACAGAAAATGAAGTTTTTTTTATCAACTTAACCAGGTGTGGTTACAACAGAAAATGAAGTTTTTTTTTTATTAACTTAACCAGGTGTGGTTACAACAGAAAATGAAGTTTTTTTAATCAACTTCACCAGGTGTGGTTACAACAGAAAATGAAGTTTGTAGCCCCATACTGACCAATCTACAACAGAACTTATGGTATTCGTATCATTCATATGAGCCGCATAAATCATCTATTCTGAGGGGGAAAGATTGGGGAAAAAAATCAAGAAAACACAATGGTATGCTGTATTTTTTCCAAAGCAACAACCACTAGCTGAACAACGATAATGTACATCCATAATTCACGTTTTCTTTGTAATGACATACAATGTATACATTAGCTGATTGTATTTAAGAAAGATTCTTATAGTTAGAAAACAATCAGTACAAATACTGCGATGGATCACGAGGTTTACTGGGTCAACAATTCAACCAGCCAGCAGAACATGTGAATCATGGATTTCCATCGCACTGATGGCAGTGATACCCATTCTGCCTGTGCCACTGAATCATTCCCACAGCCATGCAAACAAGATAAAAAAAAACAAACAAAAAAACAAAACAAAAAAACATATCAACACATTTCAATCCGCACAAACACACATGCACACAAAGCACCCATGAATGCACATATCCTCACGCAGAAGTGCACACTGACACACAGATTAAGCACAGTCACACACACAGACTGACTAGAAAAAGTTGGCATGACCAGCTATTCTAACAATTTTAACGAGGGATCAACCCAACCTCCTTCACATGTCTTATATTATGACAGGAAAGCCAAGTCTTGAACCTGAAGATACTGAGGAATCTCTCCGCAAAGACCCTGTACAATATTTCCTTTAAAATATTTTATCTCGAAATCTTGTTTCTTGGTCTTTCCTCAACTGAGCTCAAAATTCAAGAGTCTCCCCCTTTCAGACCCATTTTTTAGGATCTCTAGATCTGGGATTCAGACGCTGCCTACAGTATACACACTGGAACATCTGGGAGGAGACGATGCCCCAAACCACTCCTGAATAAATCCTCTGGCTGTCTCTTTCAGTACATGCTTTCACCAAGACAGATTCTCCAATGGCTCAGCCAGACTACAACTTGTACAAAACGTTGTCGTCACTCTTTCTACACATCCTTTTACCTTGTCACAGCCTCACAGGGGCCATGTCAGCTTCAAGATTTCATCATGCTTGCATGAAAATAACAGTAGATCTAATTCAGCAATCAGCAATCAGCAGTAACTACTGACAGCTGTTTTCAGAATGGGAAGGAATGAAATAGCGCCATCCTTTCACAACCAGTTCTGTAGCGGTGAATACAAGCACTGTTCACAAGCTTTCCATGATTTGGCACTGCAGGTGCTATGAATAGATTTTCTGTAAATATTAAACAGCTATACTACTTACATGCAAACTTAGTTGTTTTTGTCGCTATGAACTTTTTTTCTTCATGTCATTTAACTTTCAAATGACTGAAGAAAAGGTACTAAAATTACCTTTTTTTTCCCCCTGGGAATTAGGAGTCAAGAAACACTAGAATCTGTACATACCAATCATGCAAGCTGTTCCTGCCTGGAACAATAATCTAAGTTCTACCTACAAACATCCAACACGACGCCTCGGGGTGACACAAACTGGACATCTTACCCACAGTGAGAGCCTGCTGCAACAACACTATAGGTCAGTGAGCGCTCCTGTTCGTGAACTTTGCGCGATATGATACTCGTCATTCCAGGGTAGTGAAAACCTGAAGAGCAAAACAATTAGCACTGTACTCAGCTATAGCCTGCGCTGCTATTTACTTGCTTATTTATCTATCATTCCTTTTTTTTTTTTTTCCGAAACCGCTGCAGTTCCAAGACCATTCCAGAAATCACAGAACTGCAAAGACAGCTTCTGAACTACTGAATCAAAGGGAATGGTTCCTCCACACATGAGGGGCTGATGAAAACTATGCTTTAAGCAGGAAGGATGATTTCTTAAGCTTGCGATCTGGCAAACCAGTATCTATCTGCATGGGGGATTTTTCCCAAACTTGTGAGTGCCTGGTGGAATCCTTCAAGTAGGATGCCTTTGTTGTACTCCACAGTGCTACAAAGAATCTGTAATGGAAAGACAGGCAGAAGCCTACCAGCTATTCAGGTTCATAATACACCTGTAAACAATAGGATTTTCCAAATAAAGGACCATCTCACCAGAAACAAGGTCTTGCAAACATGTGCATGGTTTGTCCTCTCATCCCTTTCCTCCCATCTCTCTGCAGATGTTGTGTAGCTTATATATGGACTTGCCTCTTTGACTGACGTGCTGCTGAAACTCCTATCATGGGTTAAAGGATGGAGCCGGGCAATGGTGTGAGGGTGGAAATACTTGCCCTCCGGTGTTACCTCACATTCTAAACACGTCTTTGAGCAATGAAGAATCACTACTGTACTCAGTTCAAATCCAAGTTGTCAGTTCTGAATCTTCTTATTTCTGTTTGATCTTCATGGTTGTTTGTCAACAATCTTTTTTCGTGCTTATAATTCATTACATTCTCATCACCGTTTTCCTTTCTTCCTTCTTCTTCCACCATTCTCTAAAGACATTCCCCCTTGCCAAGTCATTACCTCTCCCTCATTATTTTGATGGGTGCAGACAGTATTATTTACTGGTTTGATTTGGGGTTATTATGCAGTCTGTGCAATATGTTAATGAAAATAAGCTGCACCCAGGAAACATATCAACCAGATAAATTCACATTTTTTTTACAATCACAAGAACACAAATTCAGACATCCACACAAACGCACTCACTCACTCACAAACACACAGATGAACACAAAAGCTAGAAAGAATAACACTATGCTTCTCTTCTCACACACACACACACAGATGAACACAAAAGCTAGAAAGAATAACACTATGCTTCTCTTCAGCATCTAGCGCAATCAAATGAAACCCAGTCCCCAAAAACTCACCTTCAGATCAAACTTAATCACAAACTGTTAAGATACCATTCAGGCTCATTCAAAGCATTTAAACACAATAAATTCCTTCAGGGATACACTTGTGAAAGCTCTGCTGACTATTGTGCAACCATCAACTCAACTGTGCAACTGCTGAAATGGCAAACCCCCTGTAGAATACATGATACACATCCGTGTTAGAAAATGGGGATACCAAGGGAAGTAAGAAGGGAAGAGAGAGAAGGAAATAGATCAACAGGACCTCTTGTTAGTCATCTTTCATCCTTTAATACACAACTTCAACCTTTCCCTGCCTCTCCAGGAGAGGTGTCATGAAGTTTTGTTGTTTCTTTTTTTAAACCTAAAAAAAAAAAGAGAGAAAAAAAGAATAATAAAGGGTCACAGAGGGAGGTGGCAGAGAGAGCTGACCTGCGAAATCAGAAAAGAATGAAAAACTTCTACAGTAATAAGTTGTATTCCTTTCCTCTGTACGGTGTTGCATGTCTGTGACCAACTGGTACATAATCAAAATTCTGTCTAGCAGCAAGCGCTTTTCAAATTAAGAGTCTATCAATGAAAATCCATAGGCAAAGAAAATCCCACTGACTGGAACTGGCAGTTCTGACAGTTTGGAAGTAAGGCTGGTAACTCTCACAGCTTTCTTAACACAGAAGTCTTTCAAAAAGTCTATTGCTTACATAGCATGTTCAATATTGCCTACAAATAAGTTTATTAAGATGAATAAAAAAAAAAATTGAGAATTATATGAAAATTTCAGTTTAGAAATTATTTTCAAAACAAAACTTGTAGCAGTGTTTGTCATATATAACATGCCCAGTGTCACATACAAAATGTGTAAATGTTAACAGTTAAACAGATCTACAAATGCAATCTTGTTAAAGTTGAACGCATATGAACTGGGTCTGAGGCAACATATTCCTGATAAAAAAAAAAAACAACAACCGTAAAGGACATTAACCCGTAGAGTGCCTTTAAGCCGTCAGCTGACGCCGCATTAAAAATGCTTTCCCAGTGCCTATGGGCCGTCCACTGACGTCATGCATTTTTCTTGAATTTTCATTCGTTACTATTTCTATCAACGGACTTAAATAGAGTGTGCGTAGTAAGCCTTATATGTCTGTAGTATTAAAATGATATGTAAATGACCACACGTGAGGGGAAAGCCCATTTATTCTCATCACTGACTGGATGACCAGCCAGCACTTCGTCTCGCTTGCAAAGATGGCGGCGCAACCTTCGACAAGCGCAGCGACCAAATCAACGTATTTACACAGCTGAGCAGGCTCTGCTAATGATTTTTGACAAAGACAATAATCTTTTATTCAACGACTCACTCGAGCATGAAGGTGAGATGATGATAGTGATGGAATTGCCAACCGTATTCGTCAGTTATTGTGTCGGGCTGTGTGACCTCAATGTGTGTTCAGCTGACTGGTTTGCCAGCGTCGAACGAGCTCGCCTAGTGTGTACTCTGCACTGCGTGCCAGTGGTCAGTGACGTGGTAGTCAGCGTGAGAGGGGAGCGCGGCCTGCTCGCGGCGCGGCACAGGGCAGAGGGAAAGGTAGGGGAAGAGGAGCAGCGAAAGAGAGGGTTGAAGTCCAGCAAGGGGGCGTGGTGGGGAGAGGGGGGCGTGGTCGTGGACTGACCTGTCTGCATAGAGTGTGAGCGTCTTGATAGACTTCTAAACTGTTTTACTTTCATTTACAGGTGTAGTTGACAATACAAACTTTATTTTCAACTTTTTTGCTTTGTGTTCTTGTTTGGATGTGAAGATGTAGTGGTAAATACATATGCTTTTGATCGTGCAAAAAAATCTATCCAAATCTAATTGTCTAAATACTTTTTTATTATCAAAATTAAAACAAAAGAAGCCCAGATTCAAAATCTTCATTCAATTTCCTTCAAAAATCATATATATTTCATTGTTATATCTTTTGTAGTTTCTGAGCTAGAATTTTTTGTTAATTATTACCCCCAAATCATTAGATTTCCCTGGCACTGGGAAAGCCTTTGTTTGTAACATTTTCAAGCAGCTTCAAGCAGCGAACGGGTTAAGTGTATGATTCAAAGCATATACTACACAATAAAACAAAATTTGATGGAGGTTGAAACAATCAGTAACAGTTTTTACTCCAACGCTCTAATTCTGCTGCTATCAGCCATCAGGGGAGTATACTTTTGTGTCTTCTTATGAGGGTTACTTGTGACATCCACAGAAGACATGTTTGTTGAAAATTCATGTGTCCATAACACATCATGTATGAAATAAGTGTTACTTTGCACCTTGTTTTCGCATGTTTATATTTCACTTTGTTCTACTTGCTTAAAAGTAAGTACACATGCATGTGAAATCTATGTGTGTGCAGCAGAATTCTGTTTCCATTACCCTACTGAATGCATGGGGGTGAGGGTGGGGGACCTTACCTTCCTTTGCAACAAGTTACCATTTCAGTTTTCCTTTCAGTTACCATTATCAAAGTGAGCGCCATGCTCTCAAGATGTGACGCTGTCAGAAATTGCTTTCTGCAGATTCAGTTCATTGCAACCTGGCAGTCCCTGTAAGAGACTGGTGATGATGGATTAGTGGTTCCTGCTAGCTACGAGTCACTGCAGTGTCAGTGTTACTTCTGCCAGAACAGCTTATTATTTGCCTTCACAAATCAGCAAAACAAAACCGTAGAAGAACAAAAAAAAACCTCTGGACAGAAAGGTAGGTTTCCCAGTAGTAAAAGGGTATGGGTGTATGTTGGGGAGGGAGGGAGGGAGGGAGGGAGGGAGAGAGAGAGAGTGAGAGAGAGAGAGGAAGCAAAAGGGAGATACAGGGAGAATGGGGGGTTGGGTAGAAATGGAAGTGTCAGGAATGAAGGGGAGTGAGAAGGGTAGGGCAAGTGGTAAGCGGGGACTAGACAAAGATGTATGGTGTATCTCAATCTGCATGAGAAAGGGAGAGACAGACAGAAAGAGAGACAGAAAGAGGGGGGATGGGGGTTGGGGGGAGGGGGCAGAAAGCTAGTTGAAGTAGAAGATGATAATATGACAAAGAAAGAGACAGAAAGGGGGTGGGTGGGGGTCAAAAAGCTAGTTGAAGTGGAAGATGATAACATCACAAAGAGATCATAGAGGATGTAAAGGCAAAAATCTATCAATTAAAATTCTTGTTTATTTTCACAAGAAAAGGATGTGTCCAGTAAGCAAAAAATTAGCAGCTGTACGGCTGGCTCCTATGAAGAAAGGACAATGCTCCTAGCCATCAGACCTCTACTAGTGTCTGACCCAAAGCTGTCGACGACGCACAGGTTCTCCCACGGGATGGAATGGGCACCTCAGCACTTACCCCAGGTAGTGGCCCGACACGATAAGGCTGCTAAAGGCCGAACGCTCACTTTGGATAACGTACTGACAGATAATGCCAATGATTGCAGGCATTACCGCTCCTGAATCATAAGCAGGCAAACGCTACTGCCCACAAGCAAGCAAGAGCTGCTCCAATCAAAACCTCCAGACAACAACAACCAAACAATCTGTGAAGACAAGCGGAATAAGGATGTATCCTCTCGTTCAATGTCAAGAAAATTGGTCTGGAAAGTTCTGGGTTCTAAAACTATAACCAAAACAAAACAAACAGAAAGAAAAAAAAGGAGACATGGACTGACAAAAACAACTCTTTAAACAAATCTATAATTAACAGAGAACTGCTTTGAAAAAAAATGTGGAAAGCAATGTTACAGAACACTTATAAAACATCAACAGAGAATATTGAGTAAATTACAAGTTATTTTTCAATGACGAACAAAGTGTATTTTCTTATTAGGACAGGAACTGTTTGCCTCATCACAATAATTAGTTGAGCACAGCAGTAAAGCCTTCCAACTATTTACTGCAAACAGTAAATTATTCATGAATCACATTTCAAATACATTCATACCCACAGATTGTAAGATATGAATAATAAGACATAAATTCAGCATTCCAGCACTAACAGCATTCAGATGATATAGTTGGATCACAGTTTATTTCACAGTAAACTAAAGTGGCATATTTTCTTTTAGATATAACAATATATGACAGTCCAAAACAAAGGAAGGAAATCTACGAACAGCCATATCAATTAAAAACACGAACAAAATATACTCTGATTTAACACAATTACATGACCAAATTTTTTTCTTTTGTTAAGAGCTAGAATTAAATTGATATTGTCCATCTTTCATGTGTGTCCACGCGCGTGCGTGCGTGTGTGTGTGTGTGTGTGTGTGTGTGTGTGTGTGTGTGTGTGTGTGTGTGTATGTGTGTGTGTATGTGTATGTGTGTGTGAGAGAGAGACACACAGAGTGAGAGAGAGAGACAGAGAGAGAGAGAGAGAGAGAGAGAGAGAGTGTGTGTGTGTGTGTGTGTGTGTGTGTGTATGTGTGTGTGTGTGTGTGTGTGTGCATGTGTGTGTGTGTGTGCATGTGTGTGTGTGTCTGTGTATATATGTGTGTGTATGTGTATACGTATGCATGTACAAGTGCCAGTATGTGAGTGTGCGCATGCATGTACAATTATGTGTTGCTCAAATGCATGCCTGCATACATGTCTTTTTTTTTAAGGGGGGGGGGGGGTATTAGTGTATGAGTATTTGTGTGTGTCTTTATGTGTGAGCATATGTGCATGTATGTGTGCGTGTGTGTGCAAGCATGTGTGTACTTACGAGAGAGGGAGATCGAGAGAAACAGAAAGAGATTTTGTGTGTGTGTGTATGTGTGTGCATGTGTGCGTGTGCGTGTGCGTGTGTCTGTACAAGAGAATAAAAGGGTGACGTATGCAACATTTCCTTCTAGCAAGCTTGAGTTCAGCTCCTTTTGAAAAATGAAAGCAAGAAAGACACGAGACAAGAAAGACACGAGACAGAGCAAAAAGAGAAAGGAAGCCAGGCCATACCTTGACATATTCCCAGCATGACCCTGGACAGGACAACAATGTACAGTGAGGTGTGCTTGTCCACTGACAGGTAGGCCAGCTGCGGGGTCCAAAAGGTGATCATGGACCACAGGCAGGCGGCTATGGGCAATACTACATCACCGCCGATGCGGTCGCTTAGGTAGCCACCCAGAAACTGCGTCATGGTGTAACCCCAGAAAAACGCTGACAACACTGTGCCCTGCAGCAATAAATGTAAGTAGATGAAAGAGGCAGCAAAAATGCATGTGCCTATGATGAAATCAAAAATAGGATTTTGGAGGCAGGATTATCAAAGCATTCAAAGAGGGGGGAAAGTGGGAGGTTGATGAGGGAGGTTGGAATTCAATGTCAACGTTCCCATCATCAATTTGATTTTTTTTCTCCATCTGACCTTTTCCTGACTCTATGGAAATAGTTCCACCTGTGTTGGATAAACGCATACACACACTCGCGCATGCAAACACGCATACACACTGAAGGAAAGTAACCACTGCCTATTTATAATCCACGTATTACTTTACGTAAAGTTTGAGTATAAAGCAGTTTTTTTTTTTTACTACATCATCTGGAATAAAGTGAATAAACAAATCTGGCACAACTCCTACTGCCAATAGTTGGTATTGCCATTATGCTTTTTGCTTGCATAATGGGTATGTCATCATATACAATTTACTAAAAATTATTTTGTACTCCATCTGAACTTTTCAGTGGAAACTAAAGGACCTACAACTTACTGCTTCTGTTTTGTCCCAGTTCATCTCCTCGGATACTGTGACAACACACATGGGCATGATGGTCCGGGCGGAGTACAGCATGGCTGTCCCTAGCAACAACCCTGTGGCCCATTGTGTCTTTTCTGACCTGTGTACACAGAAATAAAAAGAATGTTGTATAACTGATGTTGTGCCATGTGCATACACACATCATTTTTTTCAAATTTTTCATTTGTTTTATTGCATTAACAAAGGGTCAAAGAAACTGCACTGTTCAAAAGTGAAAAAAAATGACAGTATTTCATTTACACATCCAAAATACACTATTCAATTTCCTGAACCTGGGTTAATTTAGAAGATGTTCCTAAAAAGCTACTAAGCAAACAACAGAGATTAAGCAGGTTGGCTACTGTTAACATTTACTGGTTCAGCTACTTTCCTTTCCTAAGGAAGTGGCTTCATGATGTCTTTGTTTTAAAACTCATTCTTAATGAAGCAACTAACTTGTCTTTCTACTCTAGTATTTTGTGTGTTCATCTTCCTTTGTGGAAGACTATGATGTCATCCTTAAAGGCTCTTAGGGATGGAATTTCATAACCATTCCCGAGTTCTGATGAAACCTATGGTTCTTGGCTGTTTTCAAGATGGCCACCATTACCAACACAAACTGCACCGGCGCACTGCCCATTCCTGTGTCAGCTTCCGCACTGATCCAGTATACATTATTCATTACAACCTCAAAGAGAAACCAAGAAATTACTTTGTCAACAATTCTCACATGTTCTTTGCAACATGATACATCTCGAGGTTCAGTTGTGTCTTCTTGTGTTGAAATAATCCATATTGTGGTATTGAGCCACACCATGTCAAGGGGCTTTTTCTCTGCCTTAGCTCTTTGGATTGCTTCTAAAATCACATTGGCATGTTCTACTCTGTCACACACTCCCAGGATATTTCCTTTCTGGACTCACACATCAAAAGTACTCATTTTCTGTCTGACATTTAGTCAGCACTGCTGCCATGACATAGAAGAAGATCTTCCATTATTGTTCAGAAGCGATATTCATCTGAACTGGTTGACATTTGATTTCTGCTCTCTGGGAATGTACTCTCCACAAGTTATCATCTACTGATCACTGATCTACAAGCTCCTCCATGCTGATCTTATCACTTTGTGAAGCCACAAAAAAACATGAAGACGTTTCTTCTACAGCAGACAGGGTATTCAGTTAGGTCCAGATAAAGATTTGGCTCTGGGATCTTTTAACCACTTTCTTCACTTTGTCCAGTGCTGGTGACTTGTCATTACACTTTTTCTCTAGCACTGCAGGCTGCATCAAGCCCTGGATTTCAAGTGGTGCTTCATTCTGACGGTTAAAAATGTTTTCCTGAAATGCAGCACATGACTTTTCTTAGTCCACTGGGAGCATTCTTTTGGCTGCTTGAAGACATTGCTGGTGAACTGGAAGGGGTCACTGTAGAAGCTATCTTAAGCTTTCTACTATGTCTTCTTCTTGTTGATTCTGCTTTGCTGAGGGCATTGTGTTACTCCCAGAGATTCTCTAGCCCTTCTTTCAACTTCTGAGGCAGACTTCATCTGCTGCTTGTGATTCCCATTTCTCTTCCAGATGCTGTTTGCCTCAAGCTGGTATCTGGATTATTAAAGCTTCCCTAATTTGACTGTTTCACTCCACAGGTGCCCCTACGGCTATAGGCTGCACATATAAGTCTCCAAATGTAGCTAGTTTGTGCTGCAGTATGTGCAGCACATCCAGCTTGTGGGCTTTTATCTAATCTCTCTCTCTCTCTCTCTCTTTGTCACCTCTAAGTGTCAAGTTCAGTTTTTGGCATTTGGCATGAAGAATCTGTGTGAATTTCTCATTTGGCTATCAGTATGGACGTCTTGGGACTGCGCTGTGAATCCCGGCCTTGGTTTTCTGATGTTTTGGTGTGCTGCCATTCATTCAAAGGAGTCTTCATACATGTATCCCTTTTCACCTGTAGATCTTCACACCATTCTCAGAGGAGAATTTCCTTCCACAGACACATGTATGGGAATTCCATCTGTTCATTACTCATTGTCTGCCATGTATTTCAGGTTGTAAGCTGGCTGGATCCCTTGGAGTCATCACTCTCTTCCCATGTAGCAGCATTTTTCTCTTTTAACACTGGCAGTAAGTTGGAAAAAGTCAAGGAGCAGTGCTAGCCCACAGTGCCCATAAACCATGTCTTTCCGAACAGCAAAGATTAAACATAAACCACAACTAAATAAAAGGAGATGAAAAACTGATGGGGAAAAAAAAACAGAAAAAATAAAGTCATGATATAAATGTAACGGCAAAATTAGAGCATAAAGCTGTGCATACCTCACTGTCAAATATAGATACAAAAAACATTATGATCAAAACCAAAACAGGAACTGAGCTACGAGATTCACACTTCAATCACAGTCAATAATAAGAACATACTGTCCCCATGCAGATTATTTTTCATCTTGTTAGTGGGAAGAGGCAATCGGAGATATTTTCAAATTAAAACAAAACCCTTGAGGCTGAAAACCTATCGAAATGTTTCCATTGTTACCTTGTCCAATATTTTCCAGACGGTATGTGTTTGTCTTTGATCAGAACTGTACACGGTTTGTGGACGTCATCAGTCTGAGCCATCGCCATGATTTCCAACAAACATAATCACTAGAGTTGTATCCCTTTCTTACAGCTCTTGGACAGAAAACTTTACGTGTCAAAAGTGTTTGAAGATTCAGACCATGCATACATGCTGTCGTATCTTGACACTCATGCGAGTTGCTCCAAGCTCCATGCTTAAAGGTTATATCGTACTGAAGATCTTACACAACCTTGAGCTCAAGAGAAACCTGAAGACTGGCTCCAGAAATTATCTACTTGACTGAAAATGTGCAGAGAAGATAAACCAAGTGAACTATTGGAATGAGTAATTTGACCAGAGAAAGGACAAACAGTAAACAAGTTGGGTATTTTTTGCTCCCATAAGAAAACCTAACACAGAGTAACTTGTATTCAAGACCGGCACAGCCTTTTAAAACTTGAATAAAGTCAGAAACTGACCACAGGCCCAATTAAACCATATTTCCGACAGCAAAGATTAACATAAACCACAACTAAATAAAGGGATAAGAAACATGGGAAAAAAACAGAAAAATAAGTCCATGATATAATGTAACGGCAAAATTAGAGCATAAATGCCGTGCATACCTCACTGTCAATTAGATACAAAACATTATGATCAAAACCAAACAGGAACTGAGCTACGAGTTCCCTTCATCCAGTCAATAATAAGAACATACTGTCCCATCAGATTATTTTTCTTGTGTTATGGAAGAGGCAATCGGAGTATTTCAAATAAAACAAAACCCTTGAGCGAAAACCATCGAAAGTTCCATTGTTACCTTGTCGAATTTTCAGAGGTATGTGTTTGCTATTGAATCAGAACTGTAACACGGTTGTGGACGTAAAAGTCTGACCTCGCCATGAATTCCAACTAAACATAATCAAGTTTACCCTTTCTTACAGCTCTTGACAGAAAACTTACGTGCAAAGTGTTTGAGTTCAGCCATGCATACAGCTGTCGTATCTTGACACTCAAGGAGTTGCTCAAGGTCAGTTAAGGTATATCGTACTGAAGACTTACACAACCTGAGCTAGAGAAACAAGACTAGCTCCAGAAATTACTCATTGACTGAAATGTCAGAGAAGAAAACCAATCGTGAATATGGAAATGAGTAATTGACCAGAGAAGAGGACAAACAGTAAACAAGTTGGGTATTTTTTGCTCCCATAAGAAAACCTAACACAGAGTAACTTGTATTCAAGACCGGCACAGCCTTTTAAACTTGAATAAAGTCAGACAAATACATAGACGAACAATCTAATAGTGGGGGAAAAAAAAGCGCAGGCCAACAACTGAACTATCTTCATAGTAATGACTTGGCAAAGATTTGGACTTAAGGAGGGAGGGGGGGGGGGGCGGAATTTGAAGATGGAGAAACTGGGAACATGAAATTAAGAAAATATGTTACAGATATGAAAACTCTTCACTAGCTGCATAAGGGAACCATCGCAATCCCTTTTGAAGGCAGATATATTTGTATTGCCTGCTCCGAGGCCTTTCGTCCGCTGGGTCGGACTCATCAGGGAGACACGGCTGGTTGTGTCTGCGCTCCTGGCGTCAAATAGAGACACACCACAGTCCATAATACTGTGGTGTTCTCACCACCAAGGGTGCAAAAAAGAATCCAATAGCACCCCCAAAGCAGCCAGCGAAGAGTAGTAAATGAAACTAAACGAAAGTGTGGGGAGGAAAAAAGTTGCTGAAAAACTAGAGACATTATGCAAATAGTATAAAATGTAAGGGACAATTTTTGAGCCTACGCCTGAGGATCCACCCAAAGATGCAAGGGAGATCAAATGACAAACACACAGACGGACAGAAACAAATACAAATAACCTCAATTTAATCAAAACAAAATCGGAAATGAAATGAGGCAGGGAACAGTAAACGATAAACAGTAAACAAGTTGGGTATTTTTTGCTCCCATAAGAAAACCTAACACAGAGTAACTTGTATTCAAGACCGGCACAGCCTTTTAAACTTGAATAAAGTCAGACAAATACATAGACGAACAATCTAATAGTGGGGGAAAAAAAAGCGCAGGCCAACAACTGAACTATCTTCATAGTAATGACTTGGCAAAGATTTGGACTTAAGGAGGGGGGGGGGGGGGGGCGGAATTTGAAGATGGAGAAACTGGGAACATGAAATTAAGAAAATATGTTACAGATATGAAAACTCTTCACTAGCTGCATAAGGGAACCATCGCAATCCCTTTTGAAGGCAGATATATTTGTATTGCCTGCTCCGAGGCCTTTCGTCCGCTGGGTCGGACTCATCAGGGAGACACAGCTGGTTGTGTCTGCGCTCCTGGCGTCAAATAGAGACACACCACAGTCCATAATACTGTGGTGTTCTCACCACCAAGGGTGCAAAAAAGAATCCAATAGCACCCCCAAAGCAGCCAGCGAAGAGTAGTAAATGAAACTAAACGAAAGTGTGGGGAGGAAAAAAGTTGCTGAAAAACTAGAGACATTATGCAAATAGTATAAAATGTAAGGGACAATTTTTGAGCCTACGCCTGAGGATCCACCCAAAGATGCAAGGGAGATCAAATGACAAACACACAGACGGACAGAAACAAATACAAATAACCTCAATTTAATCAAAACAAAATCGGAAATGAAATGAGGCAGGGAACAGTAAACGATAAACAGTAAACAAGTTGGGTATTTTTTGCTCCCATAAGAAAACCTAACACAGAGTAACTTGTATTCAAGACCGGCACAGCCTTTTAAACTTGAATAAAGTCAGACAAATACATAGACGAACAATCTAATAGTGGGGGAAAAAAAAAGCGCAGGCCAACAACTGAACTATCTTCATAGTAATGACTTGGCAAAGATTTGGACTTAAGGAGGGGGGGGGGGGGGGGCGGAATTTGAAGATGGAGAAACTGGGAACATGAAATTAAGAAAATATGTTACAGATATGAAAACTCTTCACTAGCTGCATAAGGGAACCATCGCAATCCCTTTTGAAGGCAGATATATTTGTATTGCCTGCTCCGAGGCCTTTCGTCCGCTGGGTCGGACTCATCAGGGAGACACGGCTGGTTGTGTCTGCGCTCCTGGCGTCAAATAGAGACACACCACAGTCCATAATACTGTGGTGTTCTCACCACCAAGGGTGCAAAAAAGAATCCAATAGCACCCCCAAAGCAGCCAGCGAAGAGTAGTAAATGAAACTAAACGAAAGTGTGGGGAGGAAAAAAGTTGCTGAAAAACTAGAGACATTATGCAAATAGTATAAAATGTAAGGGACAATTTTTGAGCCTACGCCTGAGGATCCACCCAAAGATGCAAGGGAGATCAAATGACAAACACACAGACGGACAGAAACAATACAAATAACCTCAATTTAATCAAAACAAAATCGGAAATGAAATGAGGCAGGGAACAGTAAACGATAAACAGTAAACAAGTTGGGTATTTTTTGCTCCCATAAGAAAACCTAACACAGAGTAACTTGTATTCAAGACCGGCACAGCCTTTTAAACTTGAATAAAGTCAGACAAATACATAGACGAACAATCTAATAGTGGGGGGAAAAAAAAGCGCAGGCCAACAACTGAACTATCTTCATAGTAATGACTTGGCAAAGATTTGGTAAGGGGGAAGGGGGGGGGGGGGGGGGGGGGGCGGAATTTGAAGATGGAGAAACTGGGAACATGAAATTAAGAAAATATGTTACAGATATGAAAACTCTTCACTAGCTGCATAAGGGAACCATCGCAATCCCTTTTGAAGGCAGATATATTTGTATTGCCTGCTCCGAGGCCTTTCGTCCGCTGGGTCGGACTCATCAGGGAGACACGGCTGGTTGTGTCTGCGCTCCTGGCGTCAAATAGAGACACACCACAGTCCATAATACTGTGGTGTTCTCACCACCAAGGGTGCAAAAAAGAATCCAATAGCACCCCCAAAGCAGCCAGCGAAGAGTAGTAAATGAAACTAAACGAAAGTGTGGGGAGGAAAAAAGTTGCTGAAAAACTAGAGACATTATGCAAATAGTATAAAATGTAAGGGACAATTTTTGAGCCTACGCCTGAGGATCCACCCAAAGATGCAAGGGAGATCAAATGACAAACACACAGACGGACAGAAACAAATACAAATAACCTCAATTTAATCAAAACAAAATCGGAAATGAAATGAGGCAGGGAACAGTAAACGATAAACAGTAAACAAGTTGGGTATTTTTTGCTCCCATAAGAAAACCTAACACAGAGTAACTTGTATTCAAGACTGGCACAGCCTTTTAAACTTGAATAAAGTCAGACAAATACATAGACGAACAATCTAATAGTGGGGGGAAAAAAAAGCGCAGGCCAACAACTGAACTATCTTCATAGTAATGACTTGGCAAAGATTTGGACTTAAGGAGGGGGGGGGGGGGGGGGGGCCGGAATTTGAAGATGGAGAAACTGGGAACATGAAATTAAGAAAATATGTTACAGATATGAAAACTCTTCACTAGCTGCATAAGGGAACCATCGCAATCCCTTTTGAAGGCAGATATATTTGTATTGCCTGCTCCGAGGCCTTTCGTCCGCTGGGTCGGACTCATCAGGGAGACACGGCTGGTTGTGTCTGCGCTCCTGGCGTCAAATAGAGACACACCACAGTCCATAATACTGTGGTGTTCTCACCACCAAGGGTGCAAAAAAGAATCCAATAGCACCCCCAAAGCAGCCAGCGAAGAGTAGTAAATGAAACTAAACGAAAGTGTGGGGAGGAAAAAAGTTGCTGAAAAACTAGAGACATTATGCAAATAGTATAAAATGTAAGGGACAATTTTTGAGCCTATGCGGACGAAAGGCCTCGGAGCAGGCAATACAAATATATCTGCCTTCAAAAGGGATATATATATATATCTGCCTTCAAAAGGGATTGCGATGGTTCCCTTATGCAGCTAGTGAAGAGTTTTCATATCTGTAACATATTTTCTTAATTTCATGTTCCCAGTTTCTCCATCTTCAAATTCCGCCCCCCCCCCCTCCCTCCTTAAGTCCAAATCTTTGCCAAGTCATTACTATGAAGATAGTTCAGTTGTTGGCCTGCGCTTTTTTTCCCCCACTATTAGATTGTTCGTCTATGTATTTGTCTGACTTTATTCAAGTTTAAAAGGCTGTGCCGGTCTTGAATACAAGTTACTCTGTGTTAGGTTTTCTTATGGGAGCAAAAAATACCCAACTTGTTTACTGTTTATCGTTTACTGTTCCCTGCCTCATTTCATTTCCGATTTTGTTTTGATTAAATTGAGGTTATTTGTATTTGTTTCTGTCAGTCTGTGTGTTTGTCATTTGATCTCCCTTGCATCTTTGGGTGGATCCTCAGGCGTAGGCTCAAAAATTGTCCCTTACATTTTATACTATTTGCATAATGTCTCTAGTTTTTCAGCAACTTTTTTCCTCCCCACACTTTCGTTTAGTTTCATTTACTACTCTTCGCTGGCTGCTTTGGGGGTGCTATTGGATTCTTTTTTGCACCCTTGGTGGTGAGAACACCACAGTATTATGGACTGTGGTGTGTCTCTATTTGACGCCAGGAGCGCAGACACAACCAGCCGTGTCTCCCTGATGAGTCCGACCCAGCGGACGAAAGGCCTCGGAGCAGGCAATACAAATATATCTGCCTTCAAAAGGGATTGCGATGGTTCCCTTATGCAGCTAGTGAAGAGTTTTCATATCTGTAACATATTTTCTTAATTTCATGTTCCCAGTTTCTCCATCTTCAAATTCCGCCCCCCCCCCCCCCCCTCCCTCCTTAAGTCCAAATCTTAGCCAAGTCATTACTATGAAGATAGTTCAGTTGTTGGCCTGCGCTTTTTTTCCCCCCACTATTAGATTGTTCGTCTATGTATTTGTCTGACTTTATTCAAGTTTAAAAGGCTGTGCCGGTCTTGAATACAAGTTACTCTGTGTTAGGTTTTCTTATGGGAGCAAAAAATACCCAACTTGTTTACTGTTTATCGTTTACTGTTCCCTGCCTCATTTCATTTCCGATTTTGTTTTGATTAAATTGAGGTTATTTGTATTTGTTTCTGTCCGTCTGTGTGTTTGTCATTTGATCTCCCTTGCATCTTTGGGTGGATCCTCAGGCGTAGGCTCAAAATTGTCCCTTACATTTTATACTATTTGCATAATGTCTCTAGTTTTTCAGCAACTTTTTTCCTCCCCACACTTTCGTTTAGTTTCATTTACTACTCTTCGCTGGCTGCTTTGGGGGTGCTATTGGATTCTTTTTTGCACCCTTGGTGGTGAGAACACCACAGTATTATGGACTGTGGTGTGTCTCTATTTGACGCCAGGAGCGCAGACACAACCAGCCGTGTCTCCCTGATGAGTCCGACCCAGCGGACGAAAGGCCTCGGAGCAGGCAATACAAATATATCTGCCTTCAAAAGGGATTGCGATGGTTCCCTTATGCAGCTAGTGAAGAGTTTTCATATCTGTAACATATTTTCTTAATTTCATGTTCCCAGTTTCTCCATCTTCAAATTCCGCCCCCCCCCCTCCCTCCTTAAGTCCAAATCTTTGCCAAGTCATTACTATGAAGATAGTTCAGTTGTTGGCCTGCGCTTTTTTTCCCCCCACTATTAGATTGTTCGTCTATGTATTTGTCTGACTTTATTCAAGTTTAAAAGGCTGTGCCGGTCTTGAATACAAGTTACTCTGTGTTAGGTTTTCTTATGGGAGCAAAAAATACCCAACTTGTTTACTGTTTATCGTTTACTGTTCCCTGCCTCATTTCATTTCCGACAGAGAAAGGACGTTAAGCAGCATACAACTTCAAAGCTTGAGCATCGAAAATTGAGGAATGATATGACTGAGACAGGTAATTCTGCATGGTCATGGGACACTCAGTTAAAATTGGCAAAACTTACCACTAACTCTAATCTTTATTTGGGCTTTTTTACTGCCAGAGCTGTTAACTTGAGGAACAGTCTACCTGATCACATTGCCACCACAGGAACCGCTTAACAAAAGTTATTTTAGACAAAAAATTAGAAAGAAAAGGGGTTATTTATTGCCAAGGACATAGACAAACAAAGTACAGGACAATAGTGTCTTGTCCTGTACTTTGTTTTTCTATGTCCTTGGCTGTAAATAACCCCTCTCTTTCTAAATTTTGCTTCATTTTTCGCCCTCAGTCACTCCGTTTTGAAACTTTATATTTTTTAAACAGACACTGGAAAGATTATACTTTCAAATCTTCTCTCTCTCTCTCTCTCTCTCTCTCTCTCTGAACAGTTAAGTAGTGGTGGGGGGAAAACAAGTGCAGGCTAACAATTCTTCAGTCATTATAGAAGCGAGCCATTAAATAAGCAACCGCTTATTAGTGAACGACCTTTGTTATTAATCATCAACATATCGATTCTGAATATTCAGGCAAAAGGATGAAAAAGACAATCATTGATATGATATGATGGATATTAAGGGGATGGCTTACAATCCTACATTTTTCCCATTCTCGAATACAGATGTATTTCTGAGATCCGTGTACGCCCCCAGCCCCCCCCCCCCCCCCTACAAAAAAAAAAAGAAAAAAAAAAGATCGCATTGAGGCCATCCAGCGTTGAGCAGCACAATTTGTCATACGACGATACAGAACAATGTACGGTCCGCTATGATCCACGTCCTGAAATAGACCTCGGTCTCTCCAAGAGCGAAGACAGCTCGCTTCACCATGCTTTACAGATGTAGGCCTACAACGACATCGTTGCCACTTACATCGAGAGCAAGCTCAAACCGCCCACCACGAGGACACAGTCAGCAGTTGTCACACTGCATTGCAGAACCCAGCATCAGCAGTGATCTTCATTTCCTGCCGAGAACAATCAGAAACTGGGACAAGCTGCCCCAGGAAGTCATTTACTCCAAGATTTTGACACTTTTGTGTAAAGGGCCTCGATCCAAACTGCACAGTTGTTGTTGTTGTTGTTGTTGTTGTTGTTGTTGTTGTTGTTGTTGTTGTGTGTGTGTGCGTACGCGTGCGTGCGTGCGTGCGTGTGTGTGTGTGTGTGTGTGTGTGTGTGTGTGTGTGTGTGTGTGTGTGTGTGTGTGTGTGTGTGCGTGCGTGCGTGGGTGCGTGCGTGTGTGTGTTCATGTGTGTGTGTGTGTGTGTGTGTGTGTGTGTGTGTGTGTGTGTGTGTGTGTGTGTGTGTTTATTTCTGAGTGCTTCGAATCCTCCCTTAAAAGTGAAAGAATAATCGAAATGACAATTACGGTCATTCCACAGAAGAAGAAGAAGAAGAAGAAGAAGAAGAAGAAGAAGAAGAAGAAGGCCCTCGTCAACTCTCAGGCTGGATGACGATTCCTCATGTGTGCTGCGAGGGAAGGCAAGTAGACTGGAGTCGCCCCCCACCACCCCCCCACCCCTCCCCCCACCCCCATATCCGGACAATGGTCTGCAAGTCCTCCTAGCTTTGACAGAGAATTATACTATTTAAATGGTGTGTGACCAGCGTTGAACCCATTTTTAAGAAGGGAGAACAATTACAGCCCAGTCTCACTGATAAGCATCTCACGCATGATGCTGGAACTCGACACAGCCCTCATGAAGCATTCAGAAAGGAACAATGTACACTGCCCGGAACAGCATGGGTTCCAGAAGTTCAGATCCTGTGAAACCCAGTTCCTCGACTTCACTGGAGAACAGTTTAGCAACATGGAGCAAAACAGAATCGAGCAGACATCATCACATGGACTTTATTAAAGCCTTTTACTGTGTGAGCCGGAGTCTTCTTGTCCACGAGCTGCACCACGACCAGCTACAGGTACAAATCATCTAGTGGATCAATACTTTCCACAGGATAGGCGGTAGGCGGTGGAAGTAAACGGAACAACATTAACCTTGGTAAAAACATACTCAGGAGTCCCACAGGGATCGGTCTTTGGCCCATTGCTCTTTGAGGTCTACATCAATCACCTCCCGGAATAATTGCTCCACTGAAAAACATTTGTTTGCTTATGACACTACAGTTTACCAGCTCTCTGTTGTAAGCCATGACAAATCATTTTCATCTCCAACAAGACCTCCAGCACTTTGAGGAACGCCGGGACAAGGCTAATTCCCATCCACGAAAATACACCATCCTCCTGTCACAAGGAAGAAAACCACAAATTATACACAAGTGCAAGCTTCACGGCCACACCTTTGCAATTGTCACCTCCACAAAATATCTTGGTATCACCATCACCTGAGATCTCAGCTGGGACTAACATATTAACAACCTATACTCGAAGGCAAACAAGATCCTTGATTTTTTAATCTTGCAAGCTCAAAATCAGCGCAAGCCACTTAAAGGAAATTACACACAAAATCCTCACCAGGCCCATTCTTGAATATACCTGTGCAGTACGGGACTCCCAAACCAGCAAAACATCGACAAAAATGAGACTTTTCAACGTAGAGCAGCGAGATCTGTGACTAATCGCCACCACAACACCTCCAGGATTTCGGCCATTGTAGAAAAACTGGCTTCAGTGGCACTCCCTCCAGTAACTAAGAAAGGTGGCAAACATGGCCATGCCAAAGCTGTTGTGAGCAAAACCCGACATTAGTCCTGATCTTTCTCGGCAAAGACCATTCCCATAGCTCAGTTACATTGGGTGCCGAACTAATCATCGACGAGACTCTTCCCGACCACCATCAAGGACTGGAATGACCTAACTCACATAGCTGTAGCAGCTGACATGCTTCGCTTCTTCGAGACAAGAGTTGCACTTATCTAAAAAGCCACCACTACAGACACCTACACATCCCCCAGTTTCAAGAAAATATTTCATATGGAAGTTATTTTTGGCCCGGTTCGATGTTAGGACGCGTCAGGATCAGCTAGTCCTTTGGGGTGAAAAGCGAAAAGTGCTCGCCTGCTGGTAAAATACATAGATTTTAAGATATCTGTATTTCTGTTGTCTTTGGCCATTTTTTTTTTTGTGTTCCAGTTAAGTTCCCCATTCCCACCCGCTTTTTTCTTATTGTTCCTTTCTTTTTTTTTCTTCCATAAATACAACACACAAAGCAGCAGACTGATTAGCAAGTTGCATCAAGCAGTGCAGCAAAAAAAAACAAAAAAACACACACACACACACAAAAAAAGCGTGTCCAAATCCTTTGCGGTATTCCACAAGGCAGCATACTTGGTCCTAAAATAAACTACAGCTTGCTGCCACATAAGCTCAAACGCTAAGGTGTCAGGGGTACTACGCACACATAGATCTCCAACTTTCTCACAAACTGAAGTCTGGCAGTTGTGGTGGATGGCTTTTCCTCCTCATTTGTCAGCGTGAGATCAGGGGTACCTCAAGGGTCGGTGCTGGGACCATCTTTGTTCCTGGCATACACCAATGACCTGCCATACAGCAAGATCTTAACAGCAAGATTGCTTGCAGATTGTACGGCTTCATGCGGGATAATACTCAGCTACCAGGATTAAGACAAGCTAAAACAAGATGTACTTCCACTGCTTTGCCGATTGGGAGACAAGCTGAGACATAGAGTTTCACCCTAAGAAGTGTCAGACTCTATCATCAGAAGCAGGAAACCACTCCAGTATTCCAATTTTCTGCACGGACACACCTGGGATACTGTCACGAGAGCCAAATACCTCAGCATCACCATCCACCAGGAGACCAACTAGGACGACCAGAGTAGTGCCATTTGTGACAAGGCAAACAAGACCCTAAGTTGAAACCTAAACATCGACAGCACCAGCATTAAAGAGCGAGCTTAGAAAGCCTTTGAACGCCCCTTACTGGACAGTCTGAGATCCTACACACAGAAGAAAATCTACAAGTTGGAGAGAGCGCAGAGACGGACAGCATGTTTTGTTCTCAACTGTCACAGGAAAACGTTAAATGTCAGCTGCCTGATTAAGACTCCGGGCGGGTCAACACTGCAGAGCAGACGGCAAATTGTCCAGCAGGTTGTCCATGTAACAGAAAATCCGCATCAGCCTCGTCCACTTCCCCGGCCTGCAAACAGCTGAAGACATATTCCCCTCCCCCCTCCTGTCGGTAGCCTCATGAACATGACCAGCAGCTCAGAGACCTCCTGAGAACAATCAGGGAATGGAACGGCCCGTCAACTGAAGCTGTATGAGCCACTGCTGGCAACATGCCATATGTGTCGAAAGTAAAAACCTGAACAATACAACGACAACCTTCTCCTCTTCTCTATTATCCTAACCTTCAGTTTCTCACCCATAACCTTAACCTGCAAAACAAGCTGGACTTGACGTCACAAGCTCGCGTGTTTCAAAATAATAGCAAATCCAATGTTTTTCAGTTAGGTGCGGAAATGATCAATGGTTTGACTGTGGGCCCTCTACATAAGAAGGCGAATGGGGAACTCAAATGGAACAAACAAAAAAGCCAAAGACAACAGATATCTTAAATATGCGTGTTTTACCAGCAGGCGAGCACTTTTCCTTTTCACCCCAAAGGACTAGCTGATCCTTACACGTCCTAATATCGAACCGGGCCAAAAATAACTTCAATATGAAATATCTTCTTGAAACTGGGGGATGTGTGTGGGTCTGTAGTGGTGGCTTTTTAGATATGTGCAACTCTTGTCTCGAAGAAGCTAAATCTTCGAACTCACGCTCCCATTTCCCGATGAATTGCTTGGCTACCAAATCACTCACTTTGTGTGTGTGTGTGTCCAGAGAGAGAGAGAGAGAGAGAGAGAGAGAGAGAGTGGTTTATACACCTGCAGATTTTATGCGCGAGCGCACCCCCTCCCCCCCCCCCCCCACACACACACACATACACGCGCACGCACGCACGCACGCACCCACGCTCGCTTGCACGCAAGCACACACTACGAAGACGTGAAAGTAACATACACAGCAGCACATTTGAGAGAACACCAGTATGCAGATCTCAATTTCAGGTGCGAAAATGCACAACCCCCCCCCCCTCTCTCTCTCTCTCTCTCTCTCTCTCTCTCTCTCTCTCAACTGTACGTCTGTTTTTGTATTAGCACGGATTTAGGGATGTCTAGCTGTCCCAGGGTGTTGGAAATGAAAGCCAGTTTATTCATGCTTTCCGACAAAGTTGATGGACTGTAGATGGCAAATGTGGGACGATCGTATGCACAGTAGTGGACGTAATGATTTGTACAGAAATTATTCTAGTTTTCGGTGTATTCAGCCTTATTTGAAATATGATTTGGATATGCGTCTGAAAAGATCAATTGCTAAATTCAGAGTTAGTGTTTCTGATAGAGGGACTCATTACTTAAGATACAGACAACATAGACACAATGACTTAATACGTCGATCCCTTGTCTATGCAAGGTGAGGAAAACGAGACACACTTTACGTTCCTTTGTCCAGCTTTAGAAGATATTTGCCAAAAAAATTATCCCACAGAAATATGATAGGCGCCTATGTATGTTTCGCTTACAGTTGCTACTTAGCTCCAACAGTTATACGCTTATCAGGAATTTAGGTATGTTTTTGTACAAGACGTCTAACATCAGAAAAATAATGACATCTTAGATGGTGTTGTTGTTTTTGCTTCCTGATAAATCATTTGTTTCTTACATTTAATGTGAATGACCGTGTTCACTCCTTTTCAAACGGGCCAATGGCTTTACTGATGGTCTGAAGTGTGACGTCTCTCTCTCTCTCTCTCTCTCTCTCTCTCTCTCTCTCTCTCTCTCTCTCTCTCTCTCTCTACCCACACACACACACACACACCACACACACACACACACACACACAGAGTAAGCGCATAGTGTTGAACGTGCATCATTTTGAATGGTATATTCTTGTATTCTTGGTTCCTTATTTTTACCTGGCTTTGTTATCTCTGAGAAAGATTCTTTTTTGTGTTCAAGCCCTATTCGCTACATTCTGCACCACAACCACAACCACCACAACCACCGCCACCTCCCCCACCACCGCCACGATTAACGAAAATCAACGACATAAATACTTTGTCTTTTGGCCACATTAGTGTATCATAGACTAATGCAGCAACAAGGGAGAGAAGTCTAACAAACAACAGCTGTCAGCATGGATGCAGGCGGACGTGTACTGTCTAGTCTCTAAGTCAATAGTCTCTCCGAGGGCTTGTGGCGAAGTTTGCCATCTGGTCTTCCGAACATAGCCATGCGTCGAAGCATCACCCCTTCAGACAGTGACGAAAAGGAACCCATACTACTCTCGAAGAGTATGCCTTCAAATACGTCAAAATACTGGTCACCGTAAGTAGTCTTACTCCACTCCAGCGTTGTGTTACTAGTAGTTGTTTGTATTCCCCTGTAAATTCTTACAAAGGGATGACAATGATGACTCGATTTCATCGGCTTTTTTGCCAGATAGGTGAATTCAAAGATCTCGTTCATGCAAACTTTTGCTGGTGTCACAGAGAGCCCCTCCAATCCAACAGGAGATGTAACTATTTTGTGAAACAAATTGTTAAAAAAAAAAAAAAAAAAAAAGACAGAACTTGGCAGTTAAATTTACTTTCATGTTGAGTTTCAGGATTCAAAATGAGCCAGTCAGTTTGAACATTCGATTTAGAAACTCCTCAAAGCATGACGTTCCACAGAGGAGACTTCTTTTCAATCTTCAATCTTCAGATTTGTAGGTCAGCCATCATAGTTGACTATTATTGACCTGTGTGCACAGAGGCGTAAGATAAAAATATAACAAAGATCTAATAGGGACAACAAAAAGATAGCTAAAGAGCTGTAAAGTGGCCTTAGTACCCCAACCGCATACCCCTGAGTTCAGCTCCGGGGCAGCGTGTTTGCTGCAGGCAAAAAAAAAAAAAAAAAAAAAAAAGGACTCAACTAGTCTAATTAGTATTTGGGGAGGCTTACCCGGTAATCGTGGCGATCCCCAGGTCGTGACCTGGACCGGCACAACCCTGCCCATCATTTACCGTTTGGCTAGTTGGGATAGGGATCTAGGCTGGGATTTTGTTCAGCTCCCTCTTGAATGATACCAAGGAGGGAGCCTCTGCTGCTGTTGCAGGCAGGGAGTTCCAGGCTGGGATGGTTGATGGGAAGAAGCTGTACTTGTAAGGGTCGGAGGAAGTGCTGAGATGAGCAAATTTGTGGTTGTGGTTTGATCTGGTTTTGGCAGATCCTTTCTTGAGGAATTTGTCAGGGGGTATGTCCACAGCGCCATTGACGATCTTGTACATAAAGGTTAGCCTCTGCCTGTTTCTTTGTGCTTCAAGGGGTTCCCATTCCAGATCTTGCAGCATGGCTGTTATGCTGCTGGTCAAATCATATTTGTTGCATACATATCGGGCTGCTCTTCTTTGCACCATTTCGATCTTTTTCTTCTGGCCTGCTTTGTACGCACTCCACACTGATGAGCAATACTCCAGGTGAGGGCGTACCAGTTTTAGGTAAGCATTGGTTTTGGTGGCTTTATTGGAGATCTTCAGGTTTCTTTTCAGGAAGCCTACCATGCTGTTGGCCTTGTTAGTGACTCTTGTAACGTGGTCTTTCCAGTTGAGGTCACTTCTTATGTCGACGCCAAGGTATTTCGAGCTGTCGACATGGTCCAGGGTATGTCCTTTAAGTTTGTAGTTGAAGTTGATTGGGTTTCTTGATGTTGAGCAGGTAAGGACATTACATTTTTCGGGGTGAAATTCCATCCCCCATCGTTGTTCCCAATCATTCAGTAAGTTGAGATCTTCTTGGAGCGCTTTGCAGTCTTGGCTGGATTTAATGGTGGAATAGACTGTGCAGTCATCAGCGAATAGTCTGATGTTGGCCTTGATGTTCTGAGGCATGTCGTTGATGAAGATTAGAAATAGGATTGGCCCTAGAACTGTCCCCTGTGGGACTCCACTGATGACAGGTGCTGGCTCTGATCTTTCATTGTCGACTACGACAGTCTGCGAGCGGTCAGAAAGAAAGGCCTTGATCCAGTCCAACGTCGATCCTTGTATACCATAATGGTCCAGCTTACGGAGGAGGCGTTTGTGAGGGACTTTGTCGAAGGCCTTAGAGAAGTCCAGAATGATCATATCTGTCTGTCGTTTACTATCTTGGTTCTTGGTGACGTGGAATAGTGTCAGCAGTTGGGTTTCACAACTCCTTCTGGCTCTGAACCCATGTTGGGAATCTACGAGAATGTTGTGTTGGTTCAGATGGCGCACGATGTTGCTTGCTATGATGTGTTCTTGCATCTTACAACAGATACTGGTGAGGGAGACCGGTCTGTAGTTGGCAGCTGAATTTCAGTTACACTTTTTGAACACTGCTGTCACGTTCGCCCTTTTCCAGTCATCTGGGACACATCCATCTGCCAGGGACTTTGTAAAGAGTGCAGAAAGCAAGGGCACGATCTCGTTTGCACATTCTTTCAGCACCATTGCTGGGATTTCATCTGGTCCCGCCGCTTTATGTGGATTGATGTTCTTCAGCAACTTGCGTACCCCTTCCTCATCGATTGTGATCTTGGTCATTGCAGGGGAGGGCGTTCCTGATGGAATTGGAATGTTGCTGTCATTTTCTCTTGTGAAGACCGACTCATATTGATGGTTCAGGATGTTGGCCTTATCTTTCGGGGATGCATGTAGTCTTCCATGAGCTCGTAAAGGAGACGCCCCTGTACTGTCGCGTCTTAAGGATTTAATATAGCTCCAGAATCGTTTCTGATTGCTTTCCCTCAACTGCTCGTCGTCGCTTTCTGGAGTGTCTATGATGTTGTTGATGAATGTCCAGTAGGCCTGCCGCTGTTCTCGCTGTACTTTGCTCTTCATCTGTAGGTACTGTCGTTGTACTGAGGGGTCCGATGAAGTTTTGCTCCTCTTGAATTTCCTAGCCAGCTTCCTTTTCAAAGATCTTATGTGGGAATTGATTCACGGTCTGTGGGAAGGTCTGCCTCGAACAGTTTTCATAGGGATGTATTCTTTCATGAGGGAGTGGATTAGTGACTTGAACCTACTCCAGAGTTCGCCGACGCTCAGCGTGTTTGAATCCTGGATGAAGGAGTCTCACTCATCAGTCAGTTTTTCCTTTATTTTATTAACCCTTTCACCGCCAAAGGCGCCATTTGGCGACAGTGTGTGTCACTGCCAAAGGCGCCTTTTGGCAACCAGGTAGGGTTACCTAACTCCCGATATTCTCACTCTCTAATCTGATGAGACAGAAAGCCAGAAAGAAATGTCATAGTTGGGTGATTCCCTGACCTATACTCACAGCCATTTTGCTTCATCAGAGCGCTGTTCAGTTAAGTGTTCTTTATCAATTTATTCCGATTGTTTTTCATTCACTATGACGTCACAACCAAGCACTTCACCTACTCAGCCTCACTGTACATTTACCACAGATCAGGTGCTGGAAATATTGAAAAGACCGTCAGTTGATACTGAATAAGATAAAGAACACACAGATTGTGAGCAGCAAACATCTGGCTACTTGAAAGGGGGGTGGGGGTGGGGGGGGCTTGACCGAATTATCACAGTGGCTGACTGTTGGAGGCGTGCCAACTGGCTGAGCAGTGCTCAGTGCATCACGCACACACACACACACACACACACACACACACAAGAGGCCCTTGAACAAGCTTAGTGTTGCTGGCTCAGGGCCAACTTTTTGTGCCTATCACACAGTGAGAGAGGCCTTATAGGGGGTGAGTGGCAGCCACGAGATAATGAATGAACTGCAAGCCCAGCTGACTTGCCATGAATCGAGGTCGAAGGGGGCGTGGCTGACTGACTGACACGTATCAAGAGGTCTGCTGCAGAGAGAGTTGGAGTGGTGGGCTGTCCTATCAGACTGGCTCGCCAGGTTATAGAGACCCACAGGCAAGTGAATGACTGTTTTCATAGAAAATATTGCTTTGAAAAATGAGAGTGAAAGGGATGTATGTGCATGTGTGTGTGCGTGTGTGCGCGCATGTGTGTGTGTGTGTGTTTGTGTGTGTTCCCTTTTTCTTTCTTTCATGTGTGTACAAGTGGGACATAAGAAAGTGTGTGTGTATGTGTGTGTGTGTGTGTGTGTTTGTGTGTGTGTTGTGTGTGCGTGTGTGTGTGTGTTTGTGTGTGTGTGTGTGTGTGTGTGTGTGTGTGTGTGTGTGTGTGTTTTCCCTTCTCTTTTTCTTTCTTTCATGTGTGTGCTTGTGGGGTGTAAGCAGTTTGTTATGTGTGTGTGTGTGTGTGTGTGTGTGTGTGTGTGTGTGTGCGCGCATGCGTGTGTGTGTGGTGTGTGTGTGTGTGTGTGTGTGTGTGTGTGTGGTCGCTTAGTTCCAGAGATATCCGCATTTCACACAAGCTGGTATGAAATAAGAGATTTTCTGAAAAATGGCTGGCGATGGGGATTTATGCAAAATAGAATGGCTGGCTGTGAAAGGGTTAAATTCGGCTTTCCTGAAGTTGAACGCTTTCCTTGATGGACATTTTGTGTAAAGCAGCCGAAGTGATGACTCAATGAAGACGGCTTCATGATCAGACACCCCAGGTGCCACTCTTGCAGTGTTGATTAAGGTGCTGTTGTTTGTCAGGAAAATGTCAGGGGTAGTAGCAGTGTCTTCGGTTATCCTGGTTGATTTGAGGATCATTTGTTCCAGGTGCGCATCAGCTGCTACTTGAAGAAGTTCTTTACAAATGTTGCCGTCTTGTGCGTACTTGGAAACCGACCCAGTACTCCAGTTGATGGCGTCTAGATTAAAGTCGCCTCCAATCCAGATGTGAGCATCATTTGGCAGTTTCTGAAGGCAAGTTCCCAAGTCGTGGAAGAGGCTGGCTTTGTTGTCAGTTTGGGGTCTGTGGTGGTGGGTCTGGTGGGAAGTGGACAGTAGAGTGTAATCCACAACCTGAATTCAGAACCTGAAACAACCCCCCCCCCCCCCCCCCCTTCCCCACCACTCCCAACCCTACCCCCTTACTCTCCTCCTGACCACTATTCCCTACAATCGCCCCCTCCCCCCCCTGCCATCCTTCAGTCACTTTTCTACTCCTGTCCCCCCCCCCCCCACTACTTACTCACCATCACCCCACCCCCCTCACTTTTTTTTTTTTTTCTCAAATCCTCACAACAGCGCAGTCTTCGGCAATCTCCCCAAACTACGACAGAACCATCAGCAAAATGATGTTGGTCGTACAAAGGAAGAAGAAGAATTTTATTGACCATGATATTTGTGCTTTTAGATCTTTTCCACAAGTGGAATGCAAAATATATGAAGTAAGCATTGAAATCACTCCCAGAATTTAGGAAGCTACTAAAGTGGAAAACTGGAAATGAAAATGAAAACAAACAAACAAATAAACAAGAGTGTCAAGAAACAAGAGACTTCCACCCCCTCACTGTCATGATTAATGCATGTCTGTGAGTATGATCAATCTTATTTGATGATGACATCAATATTGTATTTGTGACAGCTAATTCTAGTTTCTGCACACACACATACATGAACACATACACTCCTCTCCTTCCCCCAACACACACACACAGTTTGAATACTTTTAACATAATTTTTTTTTCCCAGACGGTGTGTTCTTTTACACCCTATTTTACTTACCTTTATTAAAGTCATGTGCGCGCACATAGATTTGTTGAGTCTGTTGTAAGCTTTAGGGTTTGACTCCCACTCTTTACAACCTGGTTTGAAGAGATTCTCTTCGGAGTTAACATCCATGCTGACTCCAATCCCCTCTCAAACGTCTGGATGAGAGTTAACACCTGCATCGGATGCTTCAATGCCTGCATGCATGAAAAATAGTGTAGGCAATTAAATTCCATTGTATCTTTCGAAAGAGTTGACCATGATGTAAAGGTGGAAATGTGGAACATGAATATGCTGAGACTTGTGTACTTGTGTGGCGGAATCTAGTTATGAAGGTGGTTTCCATACCAAGGAGAAGAATCAGTCTGCTCAAAGAACCGGTTCCTACACACAAAGATGTTTGGCAAGACATGGGACACCAATGTCCAGCTCTACAATCTATGCAATGACATGAGTTTTATCCCCATGAAGTTTGTCTGTGTGTACTTTTTCCCTTTTCTTCAGAGCTGACTGCTGTTCTGGCATTGGATGCTTTTTTTCAGCGTACTGCTGATTTTTTTTTTTTTTTTAAATTTAAGAATGAATTACAATGGAATTGTTTTGATTGTGTTTTGTCTTTTTGATAGTTGTCAAACTTTTCTTTTATAAGTAGTAATGGTTTTTGTATACTGCATTGTGCTGTCATAAGCCATCTCTGGGGTATATATTTTTTTTTGTATTGTAAATATGAATTATTTGTGAGGTGTGAAGAAGACACATGTATTATCTGTTTAGTATTGTGTGCTTAAGAAGTGTGACTTCACAACTCGTTTTGTGTGTTTACTCATATTTTGCCTTGTGTTTAGTAATGCTACCATCCATTTCAGTGTTCAGTGTATCACTGTGTTGACTTTGATGTTCAGAGCAAAGTGAGAAAATTACATGCTGTAGCTTTCAGTCTCTGTTTTAAGTACACTCAAGAAAATTCCAGTCCACCCACTTCCGAAAACAGAGTGTAGGTACCTATATTAAAATCCACAGATCTGCCAAAGTATCTACTCTAGTTTATAGTTTGTGTGTGTGTGTGTGTGTGTGTGTGTGTGTGTGTGTGTGTGTTGTGTGTGTGTTGTGTGTGTGTGTGTGTGTGTGTGTGTGTGTGTGTGCATTTGTCTATGTGTCATATGTCTGCACATATGAGCGTACATACATTTATGCATGCAGGCACATATTGCACATGTTTGCACTTTCATGTGTGTTTAAAATGTATTTGATTCTTGCATTTTACACGCATGGACAAGTGTGTAGAATTATGGCTGTTCAGAGGATAGTTATTCAATTAATAACTGATTTGAGAAAAAAAAAAGTTTTATGATGAATGAGAAACAAGAATAAACAGACGGAAATAGAAACATCTGGTGTGCTCACAAATGTCTCCCACACCTGAACATGATGTCTTTCATGTTAAAACACCATGTGGTGCAAACAACAATCCCCCACACCTGTACAAGATCCCAATGCATTGACACAGACATACTAAACAGCCAGTTGGTGACAACCACTGCCCTCCATCCCATCCATCCTCCATTCCACTACAACATGTGGTACACACCCCACCAGTGTATTAATTCACTCTTCCTAACATCCTCTTACACATACACATACACAAATGCACATGCTTGTGGATCATGCACAAGATCACCACCCCAGCCTCCCTCTCCCTAGTGCAAACATATTATGAGTATTAAATGTATGCGAACAGCAGAATGAGTGTCCCCAATCTTTCTGTTTTCAGCTGGCATATGATACGACTGTATCTTCAGCGTCTCTCCCCCTCTTTTAACATGTGCCACATGCCAGCTCCCCCACTCCACTCCCATCTTCCCCCGTTACAAAAGTATTGATAGATATTTACTCATTTATCGTATGACATGTTTGTATCTGCTGCATCTAGCCCTTCTTTCACTGTCAGCTCTCTCTCTCTCTCTCTCTCTCTCTCTCTCTCTCTCTCTCTGTCTCTCTCTCTCTGTCTCTGTCTCTTCTCTCTCTCTCACACACACACACACACACACAGCACACACACATACACACACACACACACACACACACACACACACACACACACACACACACACACAGGCATTCTGCATTTACACAACTCATTTAAGCACACATTTACACAGCATTCTTGTGAATGAAGCAGGAAACTGTAGAGATTTGGAGTCAATGATCTGTGTTGACATGAGTTCACTCATTTGCATCTGCCACAGGAAAATCCCAGTCTGAACCCCATTTTTCACATGTCTTTGTAGTGTTGGTCTTCAGACTATGGCAATAATTGTTTGGCTGGTGATGTTTCTTGGTCTTCCTTTGATTTGAATGTGTGGTCACTGGCTCATGTGATATTCAGTTCTACCGACAGCCATCTTCTGATTTTTTTTTTTTTTTGCTTTGTTCTATGAATTATTTGTAGGAAGTGAAGAATGTGCACACAAACCAATGAATGACAACCTGATTTGTTTCCAACATGTAACCTTTGACCTGACTTGTTTTGCGCTGAATATGAGAAGATAGGTGGTTGCCTGTTCTTCGTTTTCATTGTTCTAAATGTTGCTTGTTTTTGCCCAAAGAAGACCCAAGAGGTCGACCTGCATTGTGTTTTGTCCTGTAATCTGTTTGTCTGTATTATCTGGTGGAATTAAGTCCATTTCTTTTTAAAATTTGCTTCATTTTCTGCCCTCAGTCACCTCATTTTGAAACCAACCTTTGACTTTGCAGAGGAGAAAAACGGCTGTGGACAGCGGCGCTGATGTGTGGCACTGCGATCATCTACACTGCGCGGACCATCATGCCTGTGTGTATTGTGGATGTTGCCGACCAGATGGCCTGGGACAAAAAAGAATCGGTGAGAGGCAACAGTGTGTATTACTGCCCTCTGCTCTTTTCATAGGGCAGTGTTTGGTGGATACTGAAGTGGCAGTGCTGTAGGCTATTGACAGCTCAGTTGGATGGGAAGATGCAAAAGTCAGGTATGCAGGTAAAATTCCTGTGCATCTTGGGAAATGCATTTTTGGAGGAGCAGGCAAGACCATCACCATCACTACTGCCACCTGTATGTTCAGAAATCTTAAAACACATGTGGGAACATAAGTCACGTTTTTCTTTTTTTCTTTTTTTTTATAGCTTAATAATCCCCTGAATGGCATGCCTGTCCTGTCTTGTCAAATTCAGTAGGGTGATGGTGCTGGTGATGGGGGTAGAGAGGGCCGGAGAAGCTGTCCCTCTCCCCCTCCCCCACCCCCTCCGCATGTTCCCACTGTTTTTATGGCACTGATAGTGTGCCACCTATTGCTGTATTTATGAGGCATGGATGGCGAATGTTGTAGTGACAATGGAATAGACATTGAGTACTGCGCCACTCACTGGTCTTTTCATGCAGGGGAAGGGGCTGTACCTTGGTGTGGCAGTGCAGGAGACTGCTTGCTGCTAAACCACCTCTACTCTGTTTACAATAAAAGAGAAAGTGATGAGTGGTGTCACAGTAGACTACTGATGAGTGAGTCACTCACTGCTCTGTTTAAAAGAAAAAAAAATCAGAGAGTGACATAGCTGTAAGTTACTAATTTTTGTTGTAGTTGTTTTAGTTGTCTTAAACTGTACCTCACGTTGCTCTGTTTTAGAGGGGAAAAGATTCTGAATAGCAGTTAAAGCAGGGCAGAAGACAAATGTCCCATTTGGGCGTTCAATTTATTTTGAGACAAAAAAAACCACCTCTAAATGGCAGTGTGAAGACCACTGATTTTTTTCTTGTGTCCTGTTAACTGGGAGAACAAACTCTGAGTGACAGTACTGAAGAGAGCAGCGCTGTGCAGTTATGAGTAATACATCTGGGAGTAGAAGTTATGAAGACAACTGTACCACTCACTGATGTATTACTAAGCCAAAAAAAAAAAGAAAAAAAGAAACACACAGACACACACACACACACACACACACACACACACACACACACACACACACACACACAATACTACACAAACAAACAGCAAATCTATGAGTGAGAGTGCTGAAGACTAGTGTGCTACTCACTGCTCTGTTTGTAGCCAAAAATAAAAGAAAAGAAAAGCAAAGCAAAACCAAAACAAAACAAAGCCACCAATTGTGGGTGGTGGTGTTTAGGACTATCAACTACTGAACTACTCGCTGCTGTATTTACAGAGAAAGATTGTTACCAAGATCTCTGTGATGCATGGTATTGTTTTCAGTCATATCTGTGTGTGTGTGTGTGTGCTTGTGTGCATTCACACTTATGTGAAAGAATGTGTGTGTGGGTGTGTTTGTATGCATGCACACCTATGTGTAAAGTGTGTGTGTGTGTGTGTGTGTGTGTGTGCGTGTGCGCACCTGAATGTGTGTATTAGTGCGCTTGTGTGTAAGATAATTGGAAAACAGTTTGTGGATCTTCATCAAATTTCACAGGGCTGTTAGCAATTTCAGTTTTAGTTTTATCAAATCGGCAGCTGTGCAGACATGCCGCAGAGTTCCAGCCAAATAGATAAGTAGGTGAATTAATGAATTAATAGTTAATAACAATGATAATAAGAAAGGTTGTTTATGGATCTAAATCTATGAATAGCCATAAGCGCATTTAAAATTCTTCACACACACACACACACACACACACACACACACACACACACACACACACACACACACACCAGCTGTGCATTCCTCGTATTGTTAACAAAGAAAAAAAATCCATATAAAGAAGGTTGGGAATTTTAACCAGTCAAAGTCAGGCAGTTGATTGATTTGTAATCAAGACTCCAACTTTTCCATAAATTTGCACATTTTTGAGAAATATAAAAAGAAAAAAAAAAAAGGAAGAAAGTTAGAGTAGGGGTGAGGGAAGTGGGGTGGGGGGGGGGGGGAGTGATAATTGAACGTGTGAAGTACTGGTTGTGTTTTCAGTATCCTGCCACTGATACGCAGACAGAATGTCGACTGCCTGCTCTCGCGAAGAAGTTGACAAGAGATCTCTTGACATCAGTTTTAGTCATTCCAGTAGAGGCAAAATTTGAGGTGCTCTTGGTGAAGTGATGTGAAAGTTTGTCACAATGACAGAAAGGTACCGGTACTATAAATTAAATATGCACAGATTTGTGTCAGCTTGCACCATTTTCGTGCTGTCCTACCCCCTTAGAATTTCAGGGATTGTTTGTGTTCCTCACTGGAGACCCTGTGTCATGTAGTGAAAGGAGCGTTGTTCACTGTCAGTCAGGTGAAGGTGTTGACATTCGTGAATTTTTGTTACACAGGGAACAGTGTTGTCTGCCTTCTTCTGGGGCTATATGATGACGCAGATTTTGGGCGGTTACCTCAGCGATCGTGTTGGAGGAGAGCGTGTGCTGCTAGGGGCGTCACTGCTGTGGTCGTCGGTCACGTTTTGCACACCTCTGATCATTCAGCTGTCGACGTACACACCTCTCCCTATCTATGTTGTTGTTGTCTTCAGAGTCCTGCTCGGCATTTCACAGGGTGTGTATTTATGTGTGTGTGTGTGTGTGTGTGTGTGTGTGTGTGAGTGTGTGTGTCTGTGTCTGTGTGTTTGTGTGTGTGTGTGTGAGTGAGTGTGTGAGTGTGTGTGTGTGTGTGTGTGTGTGTGTGTGTGTGTGTGTGTGTGTGTGTTTTGTGTGTATATTCACTAGAATCCATTAAACAGTTTTCAATAACTTTACGTGTAACCTTGTTTATGGATAAACAGTATACATTCATGACCAAAAGCCACACCTTTTTTCTCTCTCTCTCAAGAAGTCCCTGGCTGACAGGTGTATCTTGGCATGATCTTTTATCTACAAAGAACTGACCTTTCAGTTTTGGAAAGAAGACAGTGTTTGACTATCAATCTCTTTAACATGAAGTTGAAAAGTTCTCTCATATTTTTACATAAAACCACTGCGTTTTTCCATATGGTTATCAATAGTTAGATGTGATGATGGTTAGATTTATTTTTTCTTTTTTATGATTGGTTCCTTTCAAAATGGCCACTGTTTTGCATTCTGTGATTTCTTGTTGGCTTTTAAGACTGTGTGCTTGAGTTCTTCAAGAGCATGTTATTTGTCATCAATAAAAGTGTCTCTTTTGGCACAAAATGTGGAGAAAATGAAATTCCTGCCAAACTTGAAAAAAAAGTCAGCAGTACTATAATGTTGATTACAAGTATTATCAAACTTCACACCTGTGGTAATCATTACAAGCAGATCCTTATGTTTATGTATTGCTCAGTCATTCCTTCACTGAGTGAATGAACTGCAGAGTTTCTGTGACTCTGTTATTTTGATGGTTGTCTTTTCCTTTAGCCATGAATGGAAATGAATAATAAGTCTTGTCCTGCCGCCTTGCCTAAGTCCCTGCTTGCTTTAAGGAAGAAGTATCTCGAATTCTGTGGCCCTGCATGTCGTGTTGTCATGGTGACCCCCTGTTTTGATTTCCTGTCCATGCCTGTGCCCTTGGTGAGTTTGTGTTGAGGTCATCGGAGGCGATGAGTTCATGGGGACCATCGATGGACGGAAGTACTGGCGCCCTAAAGGAGAGGGACTTTAGCTCATGTTGGCTCTGCGACTTAGTAATTTGTCGTCAGTAAGGGACCTGTTAGGCGGAATCCTGTGTATGTTTCATTAGAGTAGGCAAGTTAAACACCATCAAAGTGATTCAGCAGCAGTGCAGAGCCTCCTGTGGTAAGTGGCCTCATGACGGCTTGACATTGACTGCTCCCTGTGGATTGCAGTGTCAGGGCTGCAGCAGGAGGAGCTGAGGTGTGGCAGTGGGTGGGGAGGTGTGGCAGTGGGTGGGGAGGTGTGGGTGGAGAGGTGTGGCTGTGGATGGAGAGGTGTGGCAGTGGGTGGGGAGGTGTGGCAGTGGGTGGGGAGGTGTGGGTGGAGAGGTGTGGCTGTGGATGGAGAGGTGTGGCTGTGGATAGAGAGGTGTGGCTGTGGGTGGAGAGGTGTGGCAGTGGGTGGGGAGGTGTGGCAGTGGGTGGAGAGGTGTGGCTGTGGGTGGAGAGGTGTGGCAGTGGGTGGGGAGGTGTGGCAGTGGGTGGAGAGGTGTGGCTGTGGGTGGAGAGGTGTGGCTGTGGATGGAGAGGTGTGGCTGTGGGTGGGGAGGTGTGGCAGTGGATGGAGAGGTGTGGCTGTGGGTGGAGAGGTGTGGCTGTGGGTGGAGAGGTGTGGCAGTGGGTGGAGAGGTGTGGCTGTGGGTGGAGAGGTGTGGCTGTGGGTGGGGAGGTGTGGCAGTGGATGGAGAGGTGTGGCAGTGGGTGGAGAGGTGTGGCAGTGGGTGGAGAGGTGTGGCTGTGGGTGGGGAGGTGTGGCAGTGGATGGAGAGGTGTGGCAGTGGGTGGAGAGGTGTGGCTGTGGGTGGAGAGGTGTGGCTGTGGGTGGGGAGGTGTGGCAGTGGATGGAGAGGTGTGGCAGTGGGTGGAGAGGTGTGGCAGTGGGTGGAGAGGTGTGGCAGTGGGTGGGGAGGTGTGGCTGTGGGTGGAGAGGTGTGGCAGTGGGTGGGGAGGTGTGGCAGTGGGTGGAGAGGTGTGGCTGTGGGTGGAGAGGTGTGGCTGTGGGTGGAGAGGTGTGGCAGTGGATGGAGAGGTGTGGCAGTGGATGGAGAGGTGTGGCAGTGGGTGGAGAGGTGTGGCTGTGGGTGGAGAGGTGTGGCAGTGGTGGGGAGGTGTGGCAGTGGATGGAGAGGTGTGGCAGTGGGTGGAGAGGTGTGGCTGTGGGTGGAGAGGTGTGGCAGTGGGTGGGGAGGTGTGGCTGTGGGTGGAGAGGTGTGGCAGTGGGTGGGGAGGTGTGGCAGTGGGTGGGGAGGTGTGGCTGTGGGTGGGGAGGTGGTGGGTGGGGAGGTGTGGCAGTAGGTGGGGAGGTGTGGCAGTGGAGGTGTGGCTGTGGGTGGGGAGGTGTGGCTGTGGGTGGGGAGGTGTGGCAGTGGAGGTGTGGCTGTGGGTGGGGAGGTGTGGCTGTGGGTGGGGAGGTGTGGCAGTGGAGGTGTGGCTGTGGGTGGGGAGGTGTGGCTGTGGGTGGGGAGGTGTGGCAGTGGGTGGGGAGGTGTGGCAGTGGAGGTGTGGCTGTGGGTGGGGAGGTGTGGCTGTGGGTGGGGAGGTGTGGCAGTGGGTGGGGAGGTGTGGCAGTGGGTGGCACAGAAGATGGGGCAGCAAAAAAAAAAGTCCTTGCTTGCTGAAAGACAATGTGTCTGCCTGCAGTGCACTATAATGCCAGGCTGCCTTGACTACGTCAGGTGGATCAGACTGACTCAAGCCTTAGTTTTCATAAGGCCATTTGTATATCAATTCAAAATGCCAGGTTTGAAAATGCTTTTGGTACTTGTAAACTACCTTTTTCCTCCACTGTCTCAACACTTTAAATGTATCGGAAAACATGTAGAAAAAAATGAAGCACTCGGTAGACAAGGAAAAACACAGCATACTCACTGACAACCAAAACGGACCGGCTTGACAAAGCACCATGTATCTCATGAAATTTTTTTTTTTTATGTCAGACCTAGTATCTTTCCAGATTGAAAAGAAGTTATGACCCCTTAAGGCTGACGGCTGTAACCTTTGCCAGTTTCTGTACATGTCGACATTTGTCGCCAACAGCTGTACAAGCTTTCAGATTTGAACTTCATTCGAGCTTCTTCTTAACCTTGCTTTGTGTTGTTATGAATACAGCTGTTGAAAAAGTAGATCAGGCATGTGCACATTATAATCATCTTGGAATGTCAGCTTTCTGTGCTCACGTATTCTTTGTTTCCACTCTTCTTGGGATCTTTTTTCTGTTTAGTATGATTATTGATCAATGCAATCACACTTTCCTTGGCCATTGTGTTACTTAGACTGCAATATCTGTGCATATTGAGTGTGTGTGTGTGTGTGTGTGTGTGTGTGTGTGTGTGTGTGTGTGTGTGTGTGTGTGTGTGTGTGTGTATGTGTGTGTGTGTGCGCGCGCATGTGCATGCATGTGCATAATGGTTCGTGATGATACTAATTATCAATAAATTTCATCTCTCTCTCTCTCTCTCTCTCTCTCTGTGTCGTTATCTGTCTGTTGATCTGTCTGTCTGTCAGCCTATTTATCTACATATCTGTCTATACACACTCAAAGAGAGGGAGAGAGATGTATGCACATCAGACTGATACTCTTTCTGTTGTTACAGGTGTCCATTTTCCTAGTGCCACCAGTCTGGTCTCCCGTAAAGTTAACAGTGAGGAGAGATCTCTCACAGTCAGCTTGATAGCCACAGGGGCAAACTGTGGGTAAGTCAGCCTGATACCTCAGGGGCAAACTGTGGGTAAGTCAGGGGCAAACCAAGGCAAAGCAGCTGGATAGTCAAAGGGGCAAACTGGGGCTAGATCATCTCAATAGCTGCAAGGTCAAATTGTGGGTGAATCATCTTACTAGCTGCAGGGGCAAACTGTGGGTAAGGGATCTTACTAGCTGCAGGGGCAAACTGTGGGCAAGGGATCTTACTAGCTGCAGGGGCAAACTGTGGGTAAGAGATCTTACTATCTGCAGGGGCAAACCGGGTACGGGATCTTATAAGCTGCAGGGGCAAACTGGGTACGGGATCTTACAAGCTGCAGGGGCAAACTGTGGGTAAGCCATCTTACTAGCTGCAGCGGCAAACTGTGGGTAAGCCATCTTACTAGAGCTGCAGCAGCAAACTGTGGGTAAGCCACCTTACTAGCTCAGCTGCAGGGGCAAACCATGGTTAAGGGATCTTACGAGCTGCAGGGGCAAACTGTGGGTAAGCCATTTTACTAGCTGTGGGTAAGGAATATTACTAGCTGCAGGGGCAAGCTGTGGGTAAGGGATCTTTCTAGCTGCAGGGGCAGGCAGTGTAATAGGTAAGCTTTCTGAAAGGTTCTGTCAGTGTGATAGGTAAGCTTTCTGGAAGGTTCTGTGGTCAAGGGATCAAACTAGCTGCAGGGACAAACTGTGGGCTAGGGGTCTTACTAGTTGCAGGGGCAAACTGTGGGCTAGGGGTCTTACTAGTTGCAGGGGCAAACTGTGGGTAAGAGATCTTAAAAGCTACAGGGGCAAACTGTGGATAAGAGATCTTAAAAGCCACTGGGGCAAACTGTGTGTTTGGGATTTTACTGGCTGCAGGGGTAAGGCATCTTGATAGCCACAGGGAAAACTGTGAATAAGTCTGCTTGATTGCTAAACAGATTTGAGGTTAAATCAGCATGACAGCTACAGGAGTAAACCATGGGCAAATCTGCTGGATAGCCAGTGGGACAAATGAGGGCAAGTCTGCTGGATAGCCAGTGGGACAAATGAGGGCAAATCTGCTGGATAGCCAGTGGGACAAATGAGGGGCAAATCTGCTGGATAGCCAGTGGGACAAATGAGGCAAGTCTGCTGGATAGCCAGTGGGACAAATGAGGGCAAATCTGCTGGATAGCCAGTGGGACAAATGAGGGCAAGTCTGCTGGATAGCCAGAAAGCAGTAGAAGAAATGATGTCAGAGCTTGTTTTAACAGATATATGGAGAGAGAACAATCCAGACAGTAGGAGATATACATGGAGAAGACCAACCCCCTTTCAGCAAAGTAGAATAGATTTCTTTCTACTATCGGATTACCTGATATGGTACTTTGATGATACAGATATAATTCCAGGCTATAGAACTGATCATTCATTAATAACTCTAAAACTTAAATTTGGAAAAAATGTCAAACAAAATACTTTTTGGAAGTTTAATACCTCCCTACTTAAAGATAAAAAATATGTTGATGAAATTAATGAAGAAATACAAAACGTAATAAAAGAATATACAGAAACCCAGGAAGAACCCAACCAAACTAAAGATGAAGGTAACTCAGAAATAAAATTTAAAGTATCTGATAGGACCTTTCTGGACTTTTTGCTGATGAAAATTAGAACAAAAACAATTTCATATGCAACAATGAAAAAAAGAGAATCAAAGCAGAAAGAAGAAAAATTGACACATGACATAAAAGAAATTGAGAAAAAAGAACACAAAACAGAACAAGACAGGAAGGTACTTGAAGAATACAATCAGGAGTTGACTTTGTTAAGAGAAAAAATCATGAATGGGGTACTACTAAGATCTAAAGCAAGATGGGTAGCAGAAGGAGAAAAAATTACAAAGTATTTCTGTAATCTTGAAAAACGTAACTTTGTTAGCAAGCAAATAACAAAACTGATAAACAGTCAAGGGAAAATAATAGAACATACAGATGGAATAAAAGAAGAAGTTAAAGACTTCTATGAAAAATTATATAAAAAAAGAGATTTGGAACAAATCGATATTGAAGATTTAGTTAAAGAGGTACCAAAAATAACAATGGAAGAAAGTAGATCTTTAGAAGGTAAAATAACACTGGAGGAAGCAGGCACGGCATTGAAAAACATGAAGGATGGAAAAAGCCCAGGAACAGATGGGTTTGGAGCTGAGTTTTTTAAGTTCTTTTGGAAACAGATTGGCTTTCTAGTTGTAAGAGCCTTGAATGAGAGTTTTAAAGAGGGAGAGCTTTCTAATGTACAGAAAGAAGGTATAATTATCTGTATACCAAAACCAGGTAAACCCAAAGAACACATTAAGAACTGGAGACCTATTTCCTTGCTAAATGTTATCTATAAAATAGGATCAACATGCATAGCAAATAGATTAAAAAGAATACTCCCAACTGTAATTAGTGAAGATCAGACCGGATTTATTCCAAACAGATACATGGGAAACAATATCAGACTCATTTATGATATAATCAATCAACTGAACACACAACACAAACCAGGAATGTTGATAAATCTAGATTTTGAAAAAGCGTTTGACTCATTAGATTGGAATTTTATGTTCAAAGTATTAAAAGCCTTTGGACTTGGCAAGGATATGTGCAGATGGATTAGTGTTTTTTATAAAAATATTAAATCAATAGTTTTTGCCAATGGACAAAGCACACCATGGTTTTATATAGAGAGAGGGTGTCGTCAAGGCGACCCAATGTCACCATACATTTTTGTACTATGTGCAGAAATATTATCTATTATGATCAAAGAAGAAAAAAACATAAAAGAAATCCAAATAGGTGAGAGTGAATATAAAATATCACAGTTTGCAGATGACACTCAACTAATGAATAGTGGAGACAGAATATCCTTTGAAAAGTCAACTCAAATTTTAGAAAAGTTTGGTAAAACGTCTGAACTGTTTCTGAATAAAGAAAAAACGCAGATCATATGGTTGGGGAGTAATAAAAATAGCACAATAAAATATATGCAACACCTAAACATGATATGGAATCCTAAAGAATTCAAAATACTAGGAATATGGTTTACTAATGATCTAAAAGACATAGAAAAAAGAAACTACAAAGAAAAGATGATTGAAGTGAAAGCATTATTCAAAACCTGGCTAAAAAGAATTATCACCCCTCTCGTGAGAATCGCAGTACTCAAATCACTAATCTTGTCCAAATTAACACATCTCTGGCTTCTTTTGCCAAACCCTCCGGATGCATATATAAAAGAATTACAAAGACTATGTTTTTGGTTTGTGTGGAACAAGAAGCAAGACAAGATTAGCCGTAAAACAGCTGTAAAGGATATAAGAGATGGAGGACTGAACATACCAGATGTACAAGCATTTATCACATCACTAAAACTAACATGGGTAAGACGAATTAAAAATACTACACACAGATGGAAAGAATTGTTGGTGCATAATTGCTCGTTTATTGAACACATTGAAAAGTACTCTCCAAACTATCTGTGTATAAGAAATAAAGAAAAATATGTTTTGGCAACATGTATTCACCTCCTATAGACAATTTTTTTATAAAGTAAAACCAGAAACCACTCAGGAAGTACTAGCCGAACCAATTCTTTATAATGATAACATTAGAATAGGGAATAAAACTGTTAAGTTTAAAGGGTGGCATGAAAAAAAAGTAAACAGAATTTCTGATTTAATAAAGAATAATGGAGAAATACTCACATTTAATGAATTCAGATCAAGATACAACATACAGATTAACTTTCTATCATACATGGGATGTATAGCATCAATAAAGAATTATTTAAGAAAAGTTGGACTTACTATTCAAGATCGCAATATGGCAGAGCACAACGCAGCTTTGGGAAGGATATGCTCTATATCAAAAGGCACCCAGATATATTATAAAACATTAATCAAGGATAACCGGAAACCAAAATGCATCACAAAATGGTCTGAAAAGCTCAACCAAGACATACCTTGGAAACGTTGTTTCTCAAAGATTCAGCAGATTAAAGATATAAAACTTAAATGGTTACAGATAAGAATAGTACATAGAATAATAGGAACTAATGTGGTGTTGAAAGAAATAGGAGTTGTACAAAATCAAAACTGCAATTTCTGCAGTAATGAGAAAGATACTATAGAGCATGTCTTCTGGAGATGCAAATATGTTCATGAATTTTGGAAAACACTAGAAAATCTGCTGAAAGAGAAATGTTCAAATGTAGATAACTTATATTTCACAGAAAGTATAGTACTATTTGGTACAGACTTTAACTTCAACAGTGATACTGTAGTTGATCTGATAATTCTTTTGGCTAAAAATTATATATACAGATGCAAGATAACAAAGTGCCAGATCCTCACTTCAGTATTCATTAAAATACTCAAGGCACGGTATCAAATAGAAAGATACGTAGCAACAGTGAACTCTGAACTTCAAAAACTCGAAAACAACTGGATTCATTATAAACCTTTATTTGAAGATTCACATGAGTAATGGTCTTTTAGTAAATGATCTGTGAGTGGGGAAGTTACAACTTTGAAAGTGAAAAGAATTGTCAACTATTTCAAATACACTGTACGTTGATTGCTTATCTCGATTCCCATGAATATTATTGTCATTGTGATAACTACTAATTTTGAAGGATTTTAATTCTTATAAGCGACATATGTATATAGGTGTGTATGTATATGTATGTATATGTATATATATATATATGTGTGTGTATATGTATATATATATGTATGTGTGTGTGTGTGTGTGTGTGGGTATATATGTGTCGCATTGGAGGGGAGATATGTCAGGGAAATAAGAGCTTCATTTTTTTTTTTTTTTTTTAAATAGAATAAGCTTACGCCATAGGGAGGTATTTGCCATAATATACGAGGCATACGTAGATGCCATGGTCTCAGTAGGATGAATATGACTTGAGTGTAAAAGAGCTAATGCATAGGAGTACGTATGTGTATCGTCACTGGCGAGCTCTGGCCATGTGTCTGCAAACAATTTCATCGAGTGTGCATGGAGGGAGCATGGGGGGGAAGGGATGAGATCTATGTGTGCAATGTGAATATTTGGGTGTGTGGATATAATACATGTTTGTGTTTGGGATGATGCTTACCTATAGATGGATTGGATGACATGGAATATCCAATGTTCAGCCTGTTACTCCTTTTTTTTTTTTTTTTTTACTCTTGGATGGCTCTATATAGAGTGGAAGGTTCCATTCTAATGTACTGATGTGACCCTTGCTGGCTGGTCCTGTTGCTGTTCTTGGGAACTTTCGACCTTTCTTTCGTCCCAAGGATAGTATGGGAGGGATTTAGTCACCGGAGGATCGCATACAGTTGTGCACAGAATATGTGTTATATGTTAGTTAAAAAACTAAAATAATCTCAGGAAATAGATATTTTGATTGCAACATGGATTACTTTCAACCCAGAGATTCTTGTCTCTGCATCATCTTGTACTTTTTATATAAATTTTGTGAGCAAGAAGAGCAGACATTTTTCAATATGCTGTTTAACTGTCATACTAATATGTACCGATTTTGGACGAATGTCCAGCAGTTGCTGACTTGAAAATATTCACATTGTCATGATTTTATGATTGACAAGGAACTTGTATTGTTTGATGTTAAGCAGAATACACAGACAGACGCTCTTTTTGAATCCATCACTTTATTTGCAAAATTTTACATCTGCATATAAATGCCAAATGCACAGCTGCATGTACATACCTTTGTTGTATCACTGAGTGACAGATATTACTTGGAGCATTACATGGCAATTACAAATATAACTTGTGCAAGTTTAAACAAACTTGGTTTCTGTACAGTTCAGTTCTCGATTGGTTTCAGCGTTAGAATTCAAAATAAAATATATGTATTTTATCTGTAAACCACTACATTCAGCAAGATCTACTTCAGCTGTATGTTTTAACAAATGGTTGAATATTTGTATATAATCAAGTTTGATTTGTGTTTGATATGAAAATGTCAATGGACCTCCCCTGTCCCTTACCCTCAGCCCCCAACCCCCCCGACCCCGGTCCCCCTTTTCTTTTGTGTACAAGGATGTTTGATTGCTCAATGGCCTTTTTTTTTTGTTTTTTTGTTTTGTGTGTGTGTTTGTGTGCCCCCCCCCCCCCCCCCCCATTTTTTTTTTCTTTCTTCTTTTTTTTCTTTTTGAAATGTTATGATATTCATTTGTAATGTATTGTTTGAAAAATGATTTTAAAAAAACGTGAAAAAAAAAAAAAGTCTGCTGGATAGCCAGTGGGACAAATGAGGGCAAGTCTGCTGGATAGCCAGTGGGACAAATGAGGGGCAAATTTGCTGGATAGCCAGTGGGACAAATGAGGGGCAAATCTGCTGGATAGCCAGTGGGACAAATGAGGGCAAGTCTGCTGGATAGCCATAGGGGCAAATTGTTGGTAACTCAGGTTGATTGCCACAGAAGCAAACTTTCGTTAACTCAGATTGGTGGCTGCAAGGGGAAACTGTGTAGAGGCTCTCATGAGTATATACTGTGTAATGCTGTGACTTTGAATGTCCGACAGATTACTTTGCTAGCTTTTATCTTCACAACAGACACCCCTGTCTGACATTCAGATTGGCTGCTCTCCTCAAGAAGAGAGTGTCATCATAGTAATGACACCATCCTTTTTCATGCATCTGCATGCATACATTTGTTGACTTAGATCAAAGTTGGTTTCTTTGGCTCAGAATTTAGCCAGAGACAGCTACCAAGTTGCAATGAGATTCATTATGTGCAGTTCAGATTTTGTCCATCCGCAGATAAACATTCAAACCACCATTTAAATTCTGGCCGAAAAAAAAGGGATGGGAAAAAAAAATCGAAACAAGACAAACAAAAACTTCCATAGTTGAAATCTGAACCTTGGACATGAAGTCTGTACACGTTTTAGGCAAGTGCACAACCCACTTGACCATAACATTTCTCTTATTTGTGTGCTTTGTGTGTGGTGTTGGTGTGTGGAGATTGTGTGTGCACATTGTGTATGGACGAGCATGATTAAATAGGTATTGGATTGTTTGGCGTCATATGCTCTACCATGTCAAATGATTGAGAGGTGCACACAGTATGCTAGCTCTGTGTGGTTACATTTTCATGGCTATCACGGTGTGAAAGTGCCATGTGAATCGTTTTATGTTTGAGGCTGAAGTGCGGAGCCACATCTGCTTCCCCCCCTCAATGGCCAAGCACACGACACAGAGTTTCACGATAAGTTTACAATCACATGAGATCACAATGTCACAAACTATCTGGGGGTTAAGGCATTCTGATCAGTGAGAAAGAGAACATGAGCAAATTTTTCAGGTTCTGTCTCTAGAGAGTTTTGATGGTGTCACAGCTTTCAGTGTAGACACCAATGTGTTATCACTGTGGTAGTGTAGAAATGTGGATTGTTACTGATCCCATGTTACCAGCCCATCCAGAACGGCTGAGGTTCAGGGGATCATTCCAGATGAGGGCAGGTGACTTTGGTGAGATAGGGGTAAGGTCACTTTTCATCAAGTTGGGGAAGAGAGTGGGGATGCCAGCAAGGCACCAGTAGCATCTGCTAGACAGCTAACAAGACTGGAAACTCACAAACCTGCCACTGCCCTCTATTTAGAAACTATAATTTTTTTTGTCCTTTTTTTTCATCAGGTTCAGAGGGGAGGAGAGATCAGGACCAGAAACCCAAGAATGTTGTTAAAAGACATTCAACAATTTGGAAAAGAAAAATTGGAATTTTTTGATAATAATTATATGGAAAACTATCAAATTCTGAGGCCCATTTTGCATCTCATTCAAAACCACTCGACAGGCAGGTGCCAGATGGAGAGAATGGAAACATGGTCCAACATCACCTCAACACACATCTGCGTTGGGACTTAGCAGTCATTGATTGAGGAATGTTTGCCCCTTGAATCCAAATCAGAGATCAAACAGGTTTACAACATGATCAGTAACAGCTGATAAATGGGCTATTCTGATCATAAATGAACCCAAAATATTCAGAGTAATTATACTTATGAAAATTAAAAAAAAAGAAAGAAAACAGATACAAAGGCTTTGATACCTGGCACTCAGGAACAGAAAGTTACAATAACAGGAGATCACAATAACCAGATACAGCCATTACAGAAAATCACAGTGAAAGAAGATTGCTGTAACAGGACATCGCATTAACAGAAAATCATGATCTGTAATGAGAAATTCACAGTCATAGTAATTGGGATCACCTAAATATCTGTGTTTGTTAATTGGTATAGGGGAATGAAGAATAGGCTCATGTTTTGAATGTTTTTTGACATTTTATTTTCAGTATGCATGTTTGGACATAAAAGAAAGGATTCATTTTATGTGTGCAGAACACTATTCAGCGGCAGCATGGGCTCTTTCCTGATGGAGAAGTTCGGCTGGCAAAAGCCATTCTATGTGATAGGTAAGCTTTCTGAAAGGTTCTGTTAGTGTGATATGCATGCTTTCTGAAAGGTTCTGTCAATGTGATATGCATGCTTTCTGAAAGGTTCTGTCAATGTGATATGCATGCTTTCTGAAAGGTTCTGTCAATGTGATATGCATGCTTTCTGGAAGGTTCTGTCAGTGTGATAGGTAAGCTTTCTGGAAGGTTCTGTCAGTGTGATAGGTAAGCTTTCTGAAAGATTCTGTCAGTGTGATAGGTAAGCTTTCTGAAAGGTTCTGTCAGTGTGATAGGTAAGCTTTCTGGAAGGTTCTGTCAGTGTGATAGGTAAGCTTTCTGGAAGGTTCTGTCAGTGTGATAGGTAAGCTTTCTGGAAGGTTCTGGTCAGTGTGATAGGTAAGCTTTCTGGAAGGTTCTGTCAGTGTGACAGGTAAGCTTTCTGGGAGGTTCTGTCAGTGTGATAGGTAAGCTTTCTGAAAGGTTCTGTCAGTGTGATAGGTAAGCTTTCTGAAAGGTTCTGTCAGTGTGATAGGTAAGCTTTCTGGAAGGTTCTGTCAGTGTGATAGGTAAGCTTTCTGGAAGGTTCTGTCAGTGTGATAGGTAAGCTTTCTGGAAGGTTCTGTCAGTGTGATATGCATGCTTTCTGGAAGGTTCTGTCAGTGTGATATGCATGCTTTCTGGAAGGTTCTGTCAGTGTGATAGGTAAGCTTTCTGGAAGGTTCTGTCAGTGTGATAGGTAAGCTTTCTGGAAGGTTCTGTCAGTGTGATAGGTAAGCTTTCTGGAAGGTTCTGTTAGTGTGATAGGTAAGCTTTCTGGAAGGTTCTGTCAGTGTGATAGGTAAGCTTTCTGGAAGGTTCTGTCAGTGTGATAGGTAAGCTTTCTGGAAGGTTCTGTCAGAGTGATAGGTAAGCTTTCTGGAAGGTTCTGTCAGTGTGATATGCATGCTTTCTGGAAGGTTCTGTCAGTGTGATAGGTAAGCTTTCTGGAATATTCTGTCAGTGTGATAGGTAAGCTTTCTGGAAGGTTCTGTCAGTGTGATAGGTAAGCTTTCTGGAAGGTTCTGTCAGTGTGACAGGTAAGCTTTCTGGAAGGTTCTGTCAGTGTGACAGGTAAGCTTTCTGGAAGGTTCTGTCAGTGTGACAGGTAAGCTTTCTGGAAGGTTCTGTCAGTGTGACAGGTAAGCTTTCTGGAAGGTTCTGTCAGAGTGACAGGTAAGCTTTCTGAAAGGTTCTGTCAGTGTCACTTTGTAGAACTGCCTTATATATTTGTTACTTTTTTTTTTTTAAACTCACATATGTAAAAACAAAGTTTTTGTCTGTGATCGTCCAATTTCAGTTGTCCATGTGTGTGTGTGTGAGTGTGTTCATGATTAACTTTGAGTTTGACTTTTGTCTCAGTTGTTACAGTTACTAGCATAACCCAAATTGGCAGAATATAAAAAGTGATAAGACTCTGGCAGCTATTCCTGACGTGAAGATTTCACCAAACAGTAATTGCAAGAAATCTTAAATTTACGTTTTCTTTGTTATTTCAAAATTATTATTTTCTTAGTCATTTGATTCTTTAAATGATGTATTTTTTTGCAGTTATCATAACAGATATTGGGTTATGTTAAGTCATCATCAGACCATTTAATGTGATTTCTTCCAAGCAGAGATAGAAATGTGAGTGAATATTACTTAACTCTTTCATTCCTACTTTTCTATGAACCATTACTTCCTCTTGTTCCTAAATTCTTGTAATACGAGTATTCCCTTCATTCCTGGATTTAGAGAAAAGAAAAAGAAGTGTAAAGTGAGAACTGCCATGTGAGCAGTAGCAAACTGGCCAGAATAGAGCAGCAACAACTTTCCCACTCTGTAGGGGCCATCTGGCATCCATTCCATTCATAAACACTGCTGTGCGAGCGACCCGGTCATGATGTGTACCGATGACGCGACTCGCGTGAAGTTCAAAGCGCTTACGGTGAAAACCGATTTTCCGGGCTGCAGGAAGGAAAGGAGGGATTTTGTGCTGCCCAGTTTTCCGGGCTGCAGGAAGGAAGGGTAGGATTTCTGCAAACCGGAAAACCGGGTTGTAGGGATGAAAGAGTTAATAGAGAACTAAGCTAGGTTATGTAAAGATACCTTTTGCCCAATACAGCTAAATAAGACTACATGAATTTTTACAAGTGGAGCAGCATAAAAGCAGCAAGCAGTGCTGTCTTTTTTGTTTCAGTAACAACAGATCTCCAGAAGAACTGAAGGTACCATTTGTAAACATTGGATTGTTGCTAAAATAATCAGAAGCAGACAAATTTCATGAGGATATCTGAAACTGGAGCGTTTAGTACAGCAAAATGTGTATTCAGCATCAGAATGTAACATCATATGTTTGTCAGTTTTCTGACAATGCACATGTGACATAGAACTGGCTCTCTGGGGTGAACTTTTTGCCTAGAAGACAAGCATGCAGGTGGCTGTTGCATGACTGGCAGATTACAGAGCTTTTCAAGATCAGGACACTTCAGACTGGGCTGTTAAGACACAAGACAGAGAGGAGTGGGGGATGGTAAGGGGACAGAGAACGGGCAGGTGAGGAGTGAGGGGAGTGGATGGCTTGGAGGGGCAGGACAGGGAAAAGGTGATGTGGCCGTGCTGTGGTGAACTGAAGAAGTGAGAACCTTAGATTTAGTCTGCTACAGGTAGTGTTGACTGCCAAGTTCGGTGATTGTCATCAGGTGTATTGCCAAATACCATAACACTAATTTGACTGGTCTGCTTGAAAAAAAAAAAAGAAAAAGAAAAAGAAACCACCTTGTTCAAGCTTGGTGGCATTTTCTAACTACCGATAGCAAGGTACAGGTATGTTGAACTGATATTATTGGCAATAAAACAAAGGAACGTCACGCTGACTTGTTCAAATGCATTTGTTAAAACAAGTCAGTCCATTTTCCCCTCAAAGACCTGGCTCTATTTTCAGGATATTGAAGGTATCTGTGTAGAGGTTGTGGACATTGATATTCTTTAAGTTATCCACATCTACAGCAACTTTGTTCTTTGGCTGTATGATGATGATGACTTCTTTGGGTTGTTCAGGATGTGATTGAGTTTGTTGCTAATTCCCCGCCCATCTCTGACCTGACCCTGACAGGTTGTTGCGGACTGCTGTGATGATGACTTCTTTGAGTTGTTCAGGATGCGATTGAGTTTGTTGCTGATTCTCCGCCCATGTCTGACCTGACCCTGACAGGTTGTTGCGGACTGTTGTGGGCGGCAGTGATGTACCGGTGCCTGATCCGCAGGCAGCACACTGACTCACCGCTGCTGCGTGGCAAGGCCATGGATCTGAACAGCAACATCAACCCCTCCACCTCCGTGCCATGGATTAAACTCTTCTCCAGCTACTCTTTCTGGTGAGAGCAGTGTTTGAATCTTTGGACATTGTGGGGCATAACAGTTGCTGCCCTTTTGAAAGAACTCATTGCAGGAAGTCAGGAAACAGGGGTATTGCTTTTAAACAAGCTAATCACTACCCCCCTACTCCAAAGCGCTCCAAGTGTGGTGTGAAACGCTGAATGGCAGTGGGCATAGTGTGATGTGCCCATCTGTTTGTGTGCTGGTGATATTTATGACTGACCGCTGTGGCCCTTCACCTCATCTTTTAAGATCTGAACATTGACTCTGGCTCACTACAACTTGGTTACCTAAATCGGTGCCGCTCACTACAACTTGCTTCCCTAAATCGGTGCTACTCACTACAACTTGCTTACCTAAATTGGTGCCGCTCACTACAACTTGCTTACCTAAATCGGTGCCACTCACTACAACTTGGTTACCTAAATCGGTGCCACTCACTACAACTTGCTTACCTAAATCGGTGCTACTCACTACAACTTGCTTACCTAAATCGGTGCCGCTCACTACAACTTGCTTACCTAAATCGGTGCCGCTCACTACAACTTGCTTACCTAAATCGGTGCCACTCACTACAACTTGGTTACCTAAATCGGTGCCACTCACTACAACTTGCTTACCTAAATCGGTGCCGCTCACTACAACTTGCTTACCTAAATCGGTGCCACTCACTACAACTTGCTTACCTAAATCGGTGCCGCTCACTACAACTTGCTTACCTAAATCGGTGCCGCTCACTACAACTTGCTTACCTAAATCGGTGCCGCTCACTACAACTTGCTTACCTAAATCGGTGCCGCTCACTACAACTTGCTTACCTAAATCGGTGCCATTCGGTCAGTCAGAAATGCAGGGTGTGTACAGTGTTCACTGATATGTGAGTCGTTTTTGTGTGTGTGTTTGTGTGTGTGTGTGTGTGTGTGTGTGTGAATTAAGCAGTACCTGGTCGTCTGAACTGTTCACAAACATGAGAAATGGCCACACTTCCTACAAACGTTTTTGGTTTGTCAGGAAGAGAACAGTAAACAGTGACTGTTGAAGCTGACGGCCAGGGGCTCAAATGTTGCATGCCCACTTTAACACTCTGCCATTGTGAAATAATCTGTGCAGAAGTGAAACGGAGAGACATTGTCAAAAAGCAATAGTTACAGACAGATCAGGAATTACTGGTAAACAGCAGGAGATGGATGTGGGTGGATCTGTCTTAGTCTGCGTCTACATCAGTCAGTGTGTCTTCCATTCCTATGATTTGAAGCTTGTGGGTGTGTGCTGATGTCAGAAATAAAAACAATAACAACATCGTTTGCATATTTTTGCATTTACTCCGTTTTCGATAGTTCGTGTTGTATTGTTTGTTTCTAAGATTCCTTGATTGAGATTTGAAAATCTCATCCCTTTAAATGTGTTTTTGTTCATCGTGGGCAAAACTTTAAATCATTGTCTTCATTACTAGCATGCTTTTGAAGTATTGTTGTTGTGTGACACTGGAATTTCATTGTATGAGGTATAGGTTTTGGTAATTTTTGCAATTTAAATGGAACATGTGTGCATCAATAAATTGAGAACAAAAACAAATAGTGTGTGTGTGTGTGTGTGTGTGTGTGTGTGTGTGTGTGTGTGCGTGTGTGTGTGTGTGTTTGTGTGTGTGTGTGTGTGCGTGTGTGTGTGTGTGTGTGTGTGTGTGTGTGTGTGTGTGTGTGTGTAACAAATAATGAGCTTGTGTGTGTACTGTGTTTCCCTAAATCTTGATCAGTTTTACATGTGACTGACCTCAGTCCATACCTGATGCAATGCTTTGGATTTCTTCATTGTATGGTCTTTTAACTGATATGATAAAGTGACCAATTGATCCTGCCTACAAATCTTCACAAAATGTTTGGGATACTTCCTTTCCTTTTGGACGTGTGTAACTATATGCTGTGTATGAAGTACCGTAAAGTTCGGTCTATTGAGCGCACCTGGATATAAGCCGCACCCACTACATTTTTTTAAAAATCTGAACTTTTTTCACAAATAAGCTGCACTGGTTTATAAGCCGCACAGTCCGATGTGCTGCAGGCGGCAGCTGGCCGAGCGTTGAGTTAACATAGTGTTGAAAATCAACACATACAATGTGTTCATTGCATTCATTGGCATTTAAATAGGTCAGAATACAAGAGCACGTTTCCAGCTTTACTTCAGTCTTCTTTTTTTTTTTTTAGTACGATGTGTTTTAAATCAATTAGAATCGAAGTTTTATGAGGCTTCTTACAAGTGTTGTCTTTCCAACATCATTGCTTAAAAAAAAAAAACCGAATAAAACCAACACATTAACGATGCGCTAGAAAGGCAGTTCTCTCCTGCATTCATTGGTGTATCAAGCTAAGCGATTGGTTGAGTACTCGAAAGCGCAAGCCAATCAAAGCGAAGGTATCAAATGCAAACTTTCACTCCCTGTCCACGATTTCAACAATGGCGGATCGAAGCCAAGGTCTGACAATGACCGAGTCGAATGCGCTAATCGTTTTTGAATTGCAAGACGCACTTGGTAAGATAACGCATATAATAACAAACCAGAACGTTAATGAAACGATTCGATTGTTTTATTTCGCTTAATACCGTGCCAATGCTTAGTTATTTTGTTCGTAATTCAGCTAGTGTTAGTCAAGATTAAACAGGTCGGAAACGGCCCAGACATTGCGCCGTTCGAAGCGATCGTATTTTTGTAGAAGACAAACTGATGAAAAAAGATATCAGTAATGGGCTTTACTTATGTCGATTCCTGTATTTCTGAACGGGTTACTGATTCCATTACACGATTACAGAGAAAATCGTAGTTAAAAGCATCATAAAAATTCATGAACAGTAAACACGATATGGTGAGTTACAGAGAAGATAAGAATAGATGAGGGTGTGATGCTTCTGAAATCGGAAAAATCCGCAAATAAACCGCATCGTTGTTTAAGCCGCAGGGTTTAAAGCTGGGGAAAAAAGTCGCGGCTTATAGTCCGAACTTTACGGTATGTGCAAATGTGTGCAGTGTAAAACATGTAAATGTTGCGTAAACATGTCTAAATGTGTGTTGTTTACACATATGTAAATGTGTGTTGTGTAAACATGTATGACTGTGTATTGAACAGGGCCCTGCTGGTCTCCAACTACTGCTCCAACAACGGGTTCTACATTCTCCTGTCATGGCTCCCAACATTTTTCCATGAAAACTTTCCAGATGCAAAGGTAAGTGGTTTTTCTGTAGTTTTTGTGACTGAATGAAAGTTACCTGTTTGGTGAGGAAAATGAGGAAAGAGAAGTGAAGGGGACATTGTGGTTAGTGTTGCTGTGGATCAAGATAGATCCTAATGTTATATGTGCTATCATATCATGTCATATATCATATCATGTCATGTATCATATCATATCATATATATCAGTTTATGTAATGAGAACTTTCTTCTTCCAACTTTCCCCATTGAGACTTCCCTACCATCAGTGAGCATAATAAACCTAATTCACTGTATGTATTTATTTTGGATTATGACTACCTCTCCAACCTGTCTTACCACTGACTGGTCTTGGTCTAAAATGAGTTCTTGCGCTGAATATGGACCACAAAAACACACACAAACAATGCAGCAAAAATAGGGTCACCATGATTGGCCAAGTATCAGAAGATAAGTCCCTGAAGTGTACGCCGTTTGGAGTTAACTCCCCTGCTGCACTTAGATGCCTACCATCCAGAAGATCATTGTGCAAAATGTTGTCATAATCATGATGAGCATTGAAGAGTGAATTGTAGTAATCTAAAGGTATGCAAAAGGTGAAACTACAAATTCAGTCACCAAATCACTGAAGGCAGCAAAGATGCAGATTCAAAATATCGTTGAAAATAAAGAAATGAATAAAGTCAGTAACCCTAGAGCCAAGAGTGAGACCCAGCTAAAACAAGAAGCTGTGACCGAGCCAGAAGCACTGCCAGCCTGCCCTGCAAATTCAGAAGGAAAGCATGATCCCTCACCTAAAGCCAGGTGTGTGTGTGTGAAAAAGAAAAAAGAGAAAAAAAAACAGAGAGTTAAGGATGATGAGAGCGGGACATCCTTGACACGAACATGTCTGGGGTCCAAGGTGAAAAAAACCCTCTGCTGGGAGTGAGTTCCAGTCCCTCGGGATTCTAGGAAGGAAGGAACTCTGTAATGTGTTCTGCAGGAAATGAAGGTCAACTGCTGGCTGTGTTTATGTTATAAAGAGGAGGCAGGGGCATCAGCTGGGCTCTAAGAGGGGAAGTCTAGACTATTCCATCTTTTATTTTAAACGCAGCATTGCTGAATTGCTGGTTTTCTGTGCTGCTGTGTTGATATGCTTGAAGAGTTGTGACATCTGTTCAAAACAAAGTGAGTGGTGCCGCGCTGAACTCCTAGCATAGCGATGTGTTTCTGCATGTGAAGGATCTCATACTCTAGCTGCATATTAGATAAGTGGTTTGTAAGAAAGGGAACTGGTTTTCAAATTCCTCCTGAGGAATCCCAGAACTTGGTTTGCTTTGGAGCAGATGTTGGAAATATGCTCCTCCCTGTTCAAATCTTTCTGCATAGTGACTCGTAGATATTTGGTGGAAGAGATCATTTTAGGGCGTGACCATGGATTTTCATCCATCCTGGGACTCGGGCACAATGTACAGAATTTGACTTTGTCGAAGGTGAATGTCTGTACGCATGCGTTACAGGTAAATGTAAGCATGCAGATGCTATAGAGGGTCTGAATGTTCCTAAACACTCATAATGATACTTCAAAGGGGGCCGGAATAGCCCAGTGGTAGAGCGCTAGACTTGTAATCTTAGTGATCCTGAGGTTGCGGGTTCAAATCTCTGCGGGGCCGTTTCGGTACAGGGGGATTTTTCCCTCGAAGTTAACATTGATTCTGACTCCATTTCCCATACAGTCCTTCAAATGAGACTATAAACCGCGGTTCCGTGTGTGGATGCAAGCATAGCATCTTGCACACACATAAAATCCCATCACCAACTTTCGGAAGAGAAGGCCAGTTTGGCCGTTGGTATGGATGACACGTTACACATAGCATGCACCTTCCCCAAAGATGGAGTATGACTGCCTTAATGGCGGGATAAAAAAACTGTCATACACACAAAACTCCACTCCCTTTGTCGGGTAGATGAGATTAATACTTGCCTGTCTACACAGGGAGTGTCTGCAGGAGAAGAAGAAGATCCTTCAGAAAAGAAAAATTCCGAACTGCTCCTAGAAATGGTTCCAAATGGTTGGCATCTCTGCTGATTTGTAGTTTGGATAATCTGTGTGTCTGTCGGTCAGTATGTGTGTCCTTGTGGAGTATGGCTGCCTGCCCTTGGGATTGTTTATCTTCACCACTCTAACCTGGTTTGTGTTATCAGACCATCTGGACGTTCTCTACCTTTGTCTGGCTATCTTTTCTGGGCTGTGCACGCTGTCATTTGGTTGGTGTTTTGTTGGTTCATTTCTTAGCTATGTGTGTATGTGTGTGTGTGTGTGTGTGTGTGTGTGTGTGTGTGTGTGTGTGTGTGTGTGTGAGTGAGTGTGTGTGTGTGTGTGAGTGTGTGAGTGAGTGAGTGAGTGAGTGTGTGTGTGTGTGTGTGTGTGTGTGTGTGGTGTGTGTGTGTGTGTGTGTGTGTGTGTGAGTGAGTGATAGTGAGTGTGTGTGTGTGTGTGTGTGTGTGTGTGTGTGTGTGTGTGTATGTGTGTGTGTGTGTGAGTGAGTGAGTGAGTGTGTGTGTGTGTGTGTGTGTGTGTGTGTGTGTGTGTGTGTTGCAGTCCAGATGCATGTTGACATCATCTTTGTACTCTGTATGATTCAGTATAAGCAAATAAAGTAATTGCAATAAGCTGAGTGTATTTGAATCCCCAAACCGAAATGTTCTTTTCATCTTATCTGAATCGTGGGTTATTCCAACAAAGGTGTTCAGATCAGTTAATCGATTCATGTTAACAAAAGTTTGGCATCTTCTTTTTCGAGTAAAATGCTCTCAGCTGTAATTGATGACAATATTGATAATTGGATGAAGAAGAAGAAATGATTGAATGATAATAGTGTTAGTAATTGCAAGATGCTGTTCAGGGCTTCATGTAGCAAGGTCTGCTTGATGGAACCCTTTCTGGAACACACATGCTAATACATATAGGCACAGTCATGCACCATGCACATACATACATGCACATACACACCGATGCATGCACGCACACATGCATGCACACTGATAATGATTTTTCCATCCATTGTGAAACATTTCAAAGATGTGCTGAACAACATGCATGCAGAAGTCTACAGCAGCACGCCCTGTTTGGTAGAAGCATCATAAGTCCATTTTTGACCACATATGCATCCTAGACAAATGCTGTAGCCGCAGACAGGTAGCATAGAATGTTCATTGCAAAGATGTAGAGGGTTCATGATCAGTATTGTTGCTAGTTGAAGTTCCACAGTGTGCACTGAGGGAATCAGCTCCTTCCTGTCGATTTCATGGGTACTATGTGTGCCTCCTGTCACTGGGTGGTGGCTGTTCACCACACTTCACAGCTGATTTCATGGGTACTGTGTCTGCCTCCTGTCATTGGGTGGCTGTCTGTTCACCACACTTCACAGCTGATTTCATGGGTACTGTGTGTGCCTCCTGTCACTGGGTGGGCTGTCTGTTCACACACTTCACAGCTGATTTCATGGGTACTGTGTGTGCCTCCTGTCACTGGGTGGGCTGTCTGTTCACCAGCTTCACAGCTGATTTCATGGGTACTGTGTGTGCGTCCTGTCACTGGGTGGCTGTTTGTTCACCACACTTCACAGCTGATTTCATGGGTACTGTGTGTGCGTCCTGTCATTGGGTGGGCTGTTTGTTCACCACGCTTCACAGCTGATTTCATGGGTACTGTGTGTGCGTCCTGTCACTGGGTGGTCTGTTTGTTCACCACACTTCACAGCTGATTTCATGGGTACTGTGTGTGCCTCCTGTCATTGGGTGGGCTGTCTGTTCACCACCTCACAACTGATTTCATGGGTACTGTGTGTGCCTCCTGTCACTGGGTGGCTGTCTGTTCACCACACTTCACAGCTGATTTCATGGGTACTGTGTGTGCCTCCTGTCATTGGGTGGGCTGTCTGTTCACCACACTTCACAGCTGATTTCATGGGTACTGTGTGTGCCTCCTGTCATTGGGTGGGCTGTTTGTTCACCACGCTTCACAGCTGATTTCATGGGTACTGTATGTGCCTCCTGTCATTGGGTGGGCTGTTTGTTCACCACGCTTCACAGCTGATTTCATGGGTACTGTGTCTGCCTCCTGTCATTGGGTGGGCTGTTTGTTCACCACACTTCACAGCTGATTTCATGGGTACTGTGTGTGCCTCCTGTCACTGGGTGGTCTGTCTGTTCACCACACTTCACAGCTGATTTCATGGGTACTGTGTGTGCCTCCTGTCACTGGGTGGTCTGTCTGTTCACCACACTTCACAACTGATTTCATGGGTACTGTGTGTGCCTCCTGTCACTGGGTGGTCTGTCTGTTCACCACGCTTCACAGCTGATTTCATGGGTACTGTGTGTGCCTCCTCTCATTGGGTGGTCTGTCTGTTCACCATGCTTCACAGCTGATTTCATGGGTACTGTGTGTGCCTCCTGTCATGGGTGGTCTGTCTGTTCACCACACCTCACAACTGATTTCATGGGTACTGTGTGTGCCTCCTGTCACTGGGTGGGCTGTTTGTTCACCACACTTCACAGCTGATTTCATGGGTACTGTGTGTGCCTCCTCTCATTGGGTGGTCTGTCTGTTCACCATGCTTCACAGCTGATTTCATGGGTACTGTGTGTGCCTCCTGTCACTGGGTGGTCTGTCTGTTCACCATGCTTCACAGCTGATTTCATGGGTACTGTGTCTGCCTCCTGTCACTGGGTGGGCTGTCTGTTCACCACACTTCACAGCTGATTTCATGGGTACTGTGTGTGCCTCCTGTCACTGGGTGGGCTGTCTGTTCACCACACTTCACAGCTGATTTCATGGGTACTGTGTGTGCCTCCTGTCACTGGGTGGGCTGTCTGTTCACCACACTTCACAGCTGATTTCATGGGTACTGTGTGTGCCTCCTGTCACTGGGTGGGCTGTCTGTTCACCACACCTCACAACTGATTTCATGGGTACTGTGTGTGCCTCCTGTCACTGGGTGGTCTGTCTGTTCACCACACTTCACAGCTGATTTCATGGGTACTGTGTGTGCCTCCTGTCACTGGGTGGTCTGTCTGTTCACCACACCTCACAACTGATTTCATGGGTACTGTGTGTGCCTCCTGTCACTGGGTGGTCTGTCTGTTCACCACACCTCACAACTGATTTCATGGGTACTGTGTGTGCCTCCTGTCATTGGGTGGTCTGTCTGTTCACCACACTTCACAGCTGATTTCATGGGTACTGTGTGTGCCTCCTGTCATTGGGTGGGCTGTCTGTTCACTACACTTCACAGCTGATTGTATCCAAATGTCAAGGTTGCCGTGGAGAAGTGGTTGGCGTCACAGACTCCTGGCTGGGAGGTTGTGGGTTCTGTCCCCATCCAAGCCATGTGGGATTTTTCTGCCCCGACTGGCTCCTACCCAGAGTTGAGTTTGCTATGTGCTCAGTTGGGAAGACTGACACCACACAGTCAAGTTTCATCCTCTTAATGGATGTGTCGCTGAGTTGCTTAAATTTCCTGACCAACACTGCAGATGTCTATCTCTCAGGCCTGGTTGACGCCAGGATATATTATGAAAGTAAGCATAGAGTAAAGCCCTGTCATGCAGTCTGAGACTGGAATGGAAATCCATAGCATCATCTTCTTCATCCTCATTCTCATTGATCAGCATGGAAAAAAAAAATCTTAAATTCTTTGGTTTTTCATGCCCTGCTCACATGGTGACCTCAGTTTCAATATCCTCTCCTCATCTATGGCCTTGGTTTGATTTGTCGGGGTCACTGGTATCGGCAGATTCATGGGGGCTGTCGTTGGATGGACATGGTGCGCTCTCCGGAGTGAGAGCTCACTCACGCCAGCTCCATGACATAGCAATTATTGTCATCAGTAGCCAGCTTAGTAGGTGGTGTCCTGCATATGTTGATCAGAACATGCGCCACTGAACACCACTGAACACCACTGAAGTGACTTGGCAGCAGTAGCACACACATGGTGGTTCACTCGCAGGCAATGGCCACATGCAGGCAGCAAGCTGACCTTTCTGAATACGTCACGTCGAGAGCCTTGCATACATGCGTACCGAAGTGGGCAGCCCAGCCAACTGAATAGTTCTGTCAGCAGGAAGTGGTTAGTTACCTGCATGGGCAAAAGGACTCCCAACAGAGGCCAACAGAGGAAACTGACTCACGTTTCCAGTCCTTCCCCCTCTGTATTTTTCTTCACTGTTAGAACTATAGAAATTCCTAGGGCAAAGAAACTTCTCAGTTACACGTCTGAGACTACAGAAATATACGTTTCAGGCAATGTAAAGCACTGGATATGGTTATGGTTCAAGTCCTGATTGATTTCTCCCGCTTTTCTGTGTAAGATATACACTGCACACTGTGTATTCAGACCTTTAGATGCTGTGGACATAAATCTTATCCAGTGAAACGTGTCAGTAGGATGAGGGGCACGAGGTCTGGCGTTGCCAGAGAACACCACAGGTGGTTCCTTATCTGGTGGACCTTGGCCTGTCACAGTACACCTGACGTGCGTAAAAAAATGATATCTGTAGGTCTGTTTTGTGAAGGATGTGTGTGTGTGTGTGCATTGAGTGTGTGTGTGTGTGTGTGTGTGTGTGTGTGTGTGTGTGTAAATGTGGATATAGAATGTTTGTGTGCGTGTGTGTATGTGTGTGTGTGTGTGTGTGTGTGTGTGTGTGTGTGTGTGTGTGTGCTTGCATGCATGCGGATGTGGTGTGTTTGCGTGTACGTGCGCGCATGTATATGCAAATGGGTGGGAGATGAGTAAACCTGAAGCGGAGGGAAAGGGGGAAAAAGCCTTTCTTTATCTTGGTTAAAATCAAAATGAGGACACATCCTGTTTCCTCTTTTTCATGGCCTGCATAAATGCAGCTTGTCTCAGTAGGCTTTCAACACCTGAAAGTGTCAGCAGCACTGGTCCTTTGCTCTGACATTCCAGCCATCACGCAGTCTGTCATGCTGAGTTACAAGTGTCTTGGCTTATGGGTGCTCCTAGTCGCACCAACTGTGTTAGCAGTGAAAGCCCAATGGTATCCTGAGTCCTCGGTGCTGACCAAACTGGACAGTCTGGAGCGCCAGGTGTCTGACTTGCAGGCCCAGCATCAACATGACCGCCTCCAGTGGCAGAAGGAGAAAGAAATTCTGACGGAGAAAATTCAAGGTCTGGTAGCTGCTGGAGGTGGGTCTGAACAAGAGGCACGGACATCGGGGCATCACCCTGATGCCAGGCACGTGAAAAACGCTGTTCTCTCCCCTGATGCAGTGGACCTGAACCTTGCCCAGCCTATGGAGGAGTCCTCCTACTCCCTGCACGTGCAGTCAGCTCGCTCTGATGATAGCGGGCCCTTGGAAGTGGTGGTGGATCAACTCACCCAGAAGGTCACCCGCCTGTCAGCTGACGTGCAGGTCCTGAAGACCTCCGATGCTACCCGGGGTTCCACATTCATCCACTGGGGAAGTTCTGCCTGCTCCTCGTCTTCAGCGCTGGTGTACTCGGGAGTGCTGGGAGGGTCTTGGTACAACCATGCCGGTGCCGCATCCACCGCTCTGTGCTTGTCGAGGAAACCTGAGCTCAAAGATCTCAAGCCTGGTGTGTCCTACACACTGCTGTATGGCGGGGAATATGAAACCGGTGACAGCTACCAAAACCGGGTCCCTGTGTGCGCCATGTGTCGCTCCTCGTTGTCCACCACCTTCATGCTCCCTGGAACTGCCAAGTGTCCTTCAGAATGGGCATGGCAGTACAGCGGCTTCCTCATGGCCGGACATTATTCCCATGGTGGTGCCTCTCAGTTCGTCTGTGTGGATTCAAAATTTGAAAGTCTGCCTGGCAATAATGTAGATAGTAACGGACATCTGCTGTACTACACAAAGACCCAGTGCGGAAGTCTGCCTTGTCCTCGATATCAGAATGAGAAAGTTGTCACATGTGCTGTCTGCTCCAAGTGATCTGGAATAAAAAACAAATAAAGATCTCTTAATCTTGCCAGGTTCATGAAAACTGTGGCATAGAAATGCAAGAGACTACAAAACATTCAGTGAAATCATAGAGGCCTCGAAATATGAAGACATGTCACCTTCTTCCTGACAGTGAAAATTAAAGTTTAGCTTGAAACATGGCTCCTGATTCTAAATTTTTTCTTTTTTCTTTTTCTTTGTTTTTTAAAGTAATCAGCTCATACAATAATAATGAATGGCAGGAAGAGCTAGTTCAGAGAATATTACAGCAATAGCGGTAGACTTGTGAAAGAACAGAAGATTTTTTTTTTTTTAGTTTGTTAAATGTGACAAGGTTAAGAAATGGTTGACTTAAAAGGATGTAAAGCATATTCATTGATTCAAGTCAAATGACTGAGTCCAGAAGGTCAAAGTATTGAAGGATTGGAAGTGCTTCTTGTTGTGTTTTAAAGTCAACTGACTGAGTCCAGAAGGTCAAAGTATTGAAGGATTGGAAGTGCCTCTTGTTGTGTTTTAAAGTCAACTGACTGAGTCCAGAAGGTCAAAGTATTGAAGGATTGGAAGTGCTTCTTGTTGTGTTTTAAAGTCAACTGACTGAGTCCAGAAGGTCAAAGTATTGAAGGATTGGAAGTGCTTCTTGTTGTGTTTTAAAGTCAACTGACTGAGTCCAGAAGGTCAAAGTATTGAAGGATTAGAACTGCTTCTTGTTGTGTTTTAAAGTCAACTGACTGAGTCCAGAAGGTCAAAGTATTGAAGGATTAGAACTGCTTCTTCTTGTGTCTTCTTCTGCATGGTCACGTTGATTTTTATCGTGGAATGTGACCCTAGAAAAAAAAATTGTCTGTGCATGATCTGTGGACTCACCATAGAACTGGGTTAAAATCTGATCGCTATTAAAATGATTACAAAAAATTCAATATCCTGACAATAACGAATATGATTTACAAATGTGAAAGAAAGAATGAAGACAAAAAACAAGATTGGTATCTGTGAAATGATTTTTGATCCAGTGTTTGCCAGGATCTTATAAGTTTAGTAGTGACAGTGGCAAGAACCATCATTCACAATTCCAGATTGAAATACAAAATCTAATTTCATCTCTTTCACTGAAAGTTGTTTGAGTGTTTTCTTTCTGTTTCTGACCAGGTGTCTGTACCACACTGTCCTTGTGCTTTGTGTGTGGGTGCTTCTGTGTGTGTGTGTGTGTGTGTGTGTGTGTGTGTGTGTGTGTGTGTGTGTGTGTGTGTGTGTTGTATGTGTGCGTGTGTGCGTGCATGTGTGCATGCATGCTTGTGTGTGCATGCGTGCATGCATGTGTGTGGTGTGCGCAGGCGTGTATGTGTATGTGTGTGCAGGTATATAGACAATTTTAACAAATCAATGATGACCCAAATAGTGTAGACAGGAGGCTCTGTTAATTCTCTTCTTTGCGCATGTTTGGTCACACTGTGAGTTTATGGGATCTGTAATGTAATGTGTGAGCTTACTCATACTTAACAGGTACATGTCATTTTCTCTGTTGCTGGTACTTCTGTATGCCCAACCATATAGTCTTATATTGGCTGTGAACTCACATTGTTTTCCATTTATTTTCTCTCTCTCTCTCTCTCTCTCTCTCTCTCTCTTCCCCCCCCCCTCTGTCTCCCTGTCTCTCTCTCTCTCTCTCTCTCTCTCTATATATATATATATATGTGTGTGTGTGTGTGTGTGTGTGTGTGTGTGTGCATATATATATGTATGTACAAAATATATAGAATTATAAGTACATATATTCTATGAATTGTACATACATGTTTTGAAAGTCTGCAGGCATGAAAAATAGCTCTTTCAGACTGTCCTCGCCTCAGGGCCAAAACTTGCTCATCTCGACATAGAAGATAAGTGATTGGGGCAAGATAACTCAAAAACAGTGTTGCAGGTCTTTCATGAATTTCATTTCAAATTTATTATGTTTGATGTTTTAATGCTTCCCTCTTACAAGACTGTTGGTCTACAGGGGATCACATGTTGAGAGCTTTGCATGGATATGTGTTTACTCGACAGTGCATATTCATCAGCTGACAATATCCGGAGGGATAATACATGAACAAACAGGTTGAGAAAGTCAGTGCCCATGTTTGGTACTTATTCGTTTTGACATCAAGATCTACACAAACATGCATATGTGCAATCTCACACAGACACACACATGGCTTACAACATGCACCTATGCGTGTGTGCATGCACACACTTGAGACATGAAAGGCTGTGATGATGTTTCTGTCACAGAGAACAGAACGGAGGGGATAAGACAATGTTGTAAACTCTTGAGACATAAAAGCCTGTGATGCAAGATCAGTCACACACAGTGGGAAAGAATGACCTTTTAAAAAAAAAACAACAACTAAAATTAGGAACAGGATACTGACACAAATACTGCACAAAATACAGTGGGCTTTCTCTCCCCTTTTCTCTTCTTCATTCTGTTTCTGTCACTCCAGTACAGCTTGCTTTGGTCTGTCTGTTTGCTCATTGTTTACTGCCTCAATCTTTAGCTTTGGTCTGTCTGTTTCCTCATTGTTTGCTGCCTCAGTCTTTAGCTTTGGTCGGTCTGTTTCCTCATTGTTTGCTGCCTCAATCTTTAGCTTTGGTCTGTCTGTTTCCTCATTGTTTGCTGCCTCAATCTTTAGCTTTGGTATGTCTGTTTCCTCATTGTTTGCTGCCTCAATCTTTAGCTTTGGTCTGTCTGTTTCCTCATTGTTTGCTGCCTCAATCTTTAGCTTTGGTCTGTCTGTTTCCTCATTGTTTGCTGCCTCAATCTTTAGCTTTGGTCGGTCTGTTTCCTCATTGTTTGCTGCCTCAATCTTTAGCTTTGGTCTGTCTGTTCCCTCATTGTTTACTGCCTCAGTCTTTAGCTTTGGTCTGTCTGTTTCCTCATTACTGCCTCAATCTTTAGCTTTGGTCTGTCTGTTTCCTCATTGTTTGCTGCCTCAATCTTTAGCTTTGGTCTGTCTGTTTCCTCATTGTTTGCTGCCTCAATCTTTAGCTTTGGTCTGTCTGTTTCCTCATTGTTTGCTGCCTCAGTCTTTAGCTTTGGTCTGTCTGTTTCCTCATTGTTTACTGCCTCAGTCTTTAGCTTTGGTCGGTCTGTTTCCTCATTGTTTGCTGCCTCAATCTTTAGCTTTGGTCTGTCTGTTTCCTCATTGTTTGCTGCCTCAGTCTTTAGCTTTGGTCTGTATGTTTCCTCATTGTTTGCTGCCTCAGTCTTTAGCTTTGGTCTGTCTGTTTCCTCGTTGTTTTACTGCCTCAGTCTTTAGCTTTGGTCTGTCTGTTTCCTCATTACTGCCTCAATCTTAGCTTTGGTCTGTCTGTTTCCTCATTGTTTACTGCCTCAGTCTTTAGCTTTGGTCTGTCTGTTTCCTCATTACTGCCTCAATCTTTAGCTTTGGTCTGTCTGTTCCCTCATTGTTTACTGCCTCAGTCTTTAGCTTTGGTCTGTATGTTTCCTCATTGTTTACTGCCTCAGTCTTTAGCTTTGGTCTGTCTGTTTCCTCATTACTGCCTCAATCTTTAGCTTTGGTCTGTCTGTTCCCTCATTGTTTACTGCCTCAGTCTTTAGCTTTGGTCTGTATGTTTCCTCATTGTTTACTGCCTCAGTCTTTAGCTTTGGTCTGTCTGTTTCCTCATTGTTTGCTGCCTCAATCTTTAGCTTTGGTCTGTGTGTTTCCTCATTGTTTGCTGCCTCAGTCTTTAGCTTTGGTCTGTATGTTTCCTCATTGTTTGCTGCCTCAGTCTTTAGCTTTGGTCTGTCTGTTTCCTCATTGTTTACTGCCTCAGTCTTTAGCTTTGGTCTGTCTGTTTCCTCATTACTGCCTCAATCTTTAGCTTTGGTCTGTCTATTCCCTCATTGTTTACTGCCTCAGTCTTTAGCTTTGGTCTGTATGTTTCCTCATTGTTTGCTGCCTCAATCTTTAGCTTTGGTCTGTCTGTTTCCTCATTGTTTACTGCCTCAATCTTTAGCTTTGGTCTGTCTGTTTCCTCATTGTTTGCTGCCTCAATCTTTAGCTTTGGTCTGTCTGTTTCCTCATTGTTTGCTGCCTCAGTCTTTAGCTTTGGTCTGTGTGTTTCCTCATTGTTTGCTGCCTCAATCTTTAGCTTTGGTCTGTATGTTTCCTCATTGTTTGCTGCCTCAGTCTTTAGCTTTGGTCTGTCTGTTTCCTCATTGTTTACTGCCTCAGTCTTTTCTCCTTTCCTCCTCTTTGTCCCCCCCCCCTTCCGCTCCCTCTTACTCCTCTCTACTCTTCTTTTCCCCATTTTATCCCATCTTCTTTCTCTTTCCCCTTGATCTTCACCCATCTTACTCTTTCTTTTTTCCATCATCTACCTCCCACACATGGCATACTACATGCTCACCCCATCCTCTGTTTCCCATCTTTACTGCCTCAACACATGCACTACATTACATGCCACACCCATCCTCCTTTTCCCACATCTTCCTCCCAACACATGCATACATACATGCCACACCCCATCCTCCTTTCCCTCATCTACCTCCCAACACATCTTCATCATCACTGCCACACCCCATCCTCCTTTTCCCACCATCTACCTCCCAACACATGCATACATACATGCCACACCCCATCCTCCTTTTCCCACCATCTACCTCCCAACACATGCATACATACATGCCACACCCCATCCTCCTTTTCCCATCATCTACCTCCCAACACATGCATACATACATGCCACACCCATCCTCCTTTTCCTATCATCTACCTCCCAAACACATGCATACATACATGCCACACCCCATCCTCCTTTTCCCATCATCTACCTCCCAACACATGCATACATACATGCCACACCCCATCCTCCTTTTCCCATCATCTACCTCCCAACACATGCATACATACATGCCACACCCCATCCTCCTTTTCCCACCATCTACCTCCCAACACATGCATACATACATGCCACACCCCATCCTCCTTTTCCCACCATCTACCTCCCAACACATGCATACATACATGCCACACCCCATCCTCCTTTTCCCACCATCTACCTCCCAACACATGCATACTACATGCCACACCCATCCTTTTCCCACATCTACCTCCAACACATGCATACATAATGCCACCCCCATCCTTTTCCCACCATTACCTCCAACACATGCATACATACAGCCAACCCCATCTCCTTTCCACATCTACTCCAACACATGCATACATACATGCCACACCCATCCTCCTTTCCCACATCTACCTCCCAAACATGCATACATACATGCCACACCCATCTCCTTTTCCACATCTACCTCCAACACATGCATACATACATGCACACCCCATCCTTTTCCCACCATCTACTCCACACATGCATACATAATGCACACCCATCCTCTTTTCCCACATTACTCCAACACATGCATACATACATGCCACCCATCCTCTTTTCCACATCTACTCCAACACATGCATACTAATGCCACACCCATCCTTTTCCCACTCTACCTCCAACACATGATACATAATGCAACCCCATCCTTTCCACATTACCTCCCACACATGCATAATAATGCCACACCCTCCTTTTCCCATCTACTCCAACACATGCTACATATGCACCCCTTCTTTTCCCACATCTACCTCCACACATGCATAATACATGCCACCCCATCCCTTTTCCACTCTACTCCCAACACATGCATAATACTGCCACACATCTCTTTTCCACATCTACCTCCACACATGATACATATGCCACACCATCTCCTTTTCCCATCTACCCCAACACTGCATACATAATGCCACACCCATCCTTTCCCCATCTACCTCCAACAATGCATACATAATGCCACACCCATCCTTTCACCATTACCCCACACTGCATCAACTGCCACACCCATCCTTTTCCCACATCTACTCCCAACACATGCATACATAATGCACCCCATCCTTTCCCCATTCTCCACACATGCATCATAATGCCCACCCATCCTTTCCACATCTACCTCCAACACTGCATCATAAATGCACACCCATCCTTTTCCCCTACCCCAACAGCACTAATCCCCCTCCTTTTCCCATCTACTCCCAAGCAACATAAGCCCACCCTCCTTTCCCACTTACCTCCAACACATGTACTAATGCCCCCTCCTTTTCCACATCTCCAACACTGCATACATAATGCAACCCCATCCTTTTCCACCATCTCTCCCAACATGATACATAAGCACCCCATTTATAAACATGCATACATAATGCCACCCCATCCTTTTCCCACCATCTACCTCCAACATGCATACATAATGCCACACCCTCCCTTTTCCCACATCTACCTCCAACACAGCATACATACATGCACACCCCATCCTCTTTTCCCACCATCTACCTCCAAACTGCATACATACATGCCACACCCATCCTCCTTTTCCACCATCTACCTCCCAACACTGCATACAACATGCCACACCCATCCTCCTTTCCACATCTACCTCCCACACATGCATACATAATGCCACACCCATCTCTTTTCCACATCTACCTCCCAACACATGCTACATACATGCCACACCCCATCCTCCTTTTCCCACATCTACCTCCAACACATGCATAATACATGCCACACCCATCCTCCTTTCCCATCTACCTCCAACCATGCATACTACATGCACACCCCACTCCTTTTCCACTCTACCTCCAACCATGTACATAATGCCACACCCATCCTCTTTCCACCATCTACTCCCAACACATGCATACATACATGCACACCCATCCTTTTCCACCATCTACTCCAACACATGCATACATAATGCCACACCCCTCCTTTTCCCACCATCTCCTCCCAACACATGCATACAACATGCCACCCCATCCTTTTCCACCATCTACCTCCCAACACATGCATACATAATGCCACACCCCATCCTTTTCCCACATCTACCTCCAACCATGCATACATAATGCACACCCCATCCTTTCCACCATCTACCCCAAACATGCATACATACATGCCACACCCCATCTCCTTTTCCACCATCTACCTCCCAACACATGCATACATACATGCCACACCCATCCTCCTTTTCCCATCATCTACCTCCCAACACATGCATACATACATGCCACACCCCATCCTCCTTTTCCCATCATCTACCTCCCAACACATGCATACATACATGCCACACCCCATCCTCCTTTTCCCATCATCTACCTCCCAAACACATGCATACATACATGCCACACCCATCCTCCTTTTCCCATCATCTACCTCCCAACACATGCATACATACATGCCACACCCCATCTCCTTTTCCCACATCTACCTCCCAACACATGCATACATACATGCCACACCACATGCCACACCCCATCCTCTTTCCCACCATCTACCTCCCAACACATGCATACATAAATGCCACACCCCATCCTCCTTTTCCCACATCTACCTCCCAACACATGCATACATACATGCCACACCCCATCTCCTTTTCCCACCATCTACCTCCCAACACATGCATACATACATGCCACACCCCATCCTCCTTTTCCCACCATCTACCTCCCAACACATGCATACATACATGCCACACCCCATCCTCCTTTTCCCACATCTACCTCCCAACACATGCATACATACATGCCACACCCCATCCTTTTCCCACCATCTACCTCCCAACACATGCATACATACATGCCACACCCCATCCTCTTTCCCACATCTACCTCCCAACACATGCATACATACATGCCACACCCCATCTCTTTTCCCACATCTACCTCCCAACACATGCATACATACATGCCACACCCCATCCTCCTTTTCCCACCATCTACCTCCCAACACATGCATACATACATGCCACACCCCATCCTCCTTTCCCACCATCTACCTCCCAACACATGCATACATACATGCCACACCCCATCCTCTTTTCCCACCATCTACCTCCCAACACATGCATACATACATGCCACACCCCATCCTCCTTTTCCCATCATCTACCTCCCAACACATGCATACATACATGCCACACCCCATCCTCCTTTTCCCACCATCTACCTCCCAACACATGCATACATACATGCCACACACCCATCCTCCTTTTCCCACCATCTACCTCCCAACACATGCATACATACATGCCCACACCCATCCTCCTTTTCCCACCATCTACCTCCCAACACATGCATACATACATGCCACACCCCATCCCTTTTCCCACATCTACTCCCAACACATGCATACATACATGCCACACCCCATCCCTTTTCCCATCATCTACCTCCCAACACATGCATACATACATGCCACACCCATCCTCCTTTTCCCACCATCTACCTCCCAACACATGCATACATACATGCCACACCCATCCTCCTTTTCCCACCATCTACCTCCCAACACATGCATACATACATGCCACACCCCATCCTCCTTTTCCCACCATCTACCTCCCAACACATGCATACATACATGCCACACCCCATCCTCCTTTTCCCTCATCTACTCCACACATGCCTACAATGCCACCATCTTTCCAATACTCAAACATGCACATAATGCACCCATCCTCTTTCCCATCATCTACCTCCCAACACATGCATACATACATGCCACACCCCATCCTCCTTTTCCCATCATCTACCTCCCAACACATGCATACATACATGCCACACCCCATCCTCCTTTTCCCATCATCTACCTCCCAACACATGCATACATACATGCCACACCCCATCCTCCTTTCCCATCTACCTCCCAACACATGCATACATAATGCCACACCCCATCCTTTTCCACCATCTACTCCAACACATGCATACATAATGCCACACCCCATCTCCTTTTCCCACATCTACCCCAACACATGCATACATACATGCCACACCCCATCCTTTTCCCACCATCTACTCCCAACAATGCATACATAATGCACACCCCATCCTCCTTTTCCCACCATCTACCTCCAACACATGCATACATACATGCACACCCCATCTCTTTTCCCACCATCTACCTCCCAACACATGCATACAAATGCCACACCCCATTCCTTTTCCCACCATCTACCTCCCAACACATGCATACATACATGCCACACCCATCCTCCTTTTCCATCATCTACCTCCCAACACATGCATACATAATGCCACACCCCATCCTTTTCCACCATCTACCTCCCAACACATGCATACATACATGCCACACCCCATCCTCTTTTCCCACCATCTACCTCCCAACACATGCATACATACATGCACACCCCATCCTCCTTTTCCACCATCTACCTCCCAACACATGCATACATACATGCCACACCCCATCCCTTTTCCCACCATCTACCTCCAACACATGCATACATAATGCCACACCCCATTCCTTTTCCATCATCTACCTCCCAACACATGCATACATACATGCCACACCCATCCTCCTTTTCCCACCATCTACCTCCCAACACATGCATACATACATGCCACACCCCATCCTCCTTTTCCCACCATCTACCTCCCAACACATGCATACATACATGCCACACCCCATCCTCTTTCCCACATCTACCTCCCAACACATGCATACATACAATGCCACACCCATCCTCCTTTTCCCACCATCTACCTCCCAACACATGCATACATACATGCCACACCCCATCTCCTTTTCCCACCATCTACCTCCCAACACATGCATACATACATGCCACACCCCATCTCCTTTTCCCACCATCTACCTCCCAACACATGCATACATACATGCCACACCCCATCTCCTTTTCCCACCATCTACCTCCCAACACATGCATACATACATGCCACACCCCATCCTCCTTTTCCCACATCTACTCCCAACACATGCATACATAACATGCACACACCCCATCCTCCTTTTCCACCATCTACCTCCCAACACATGCATACATACATGCCACACCCCATCCTTTTCCCACCATCTACCTCCCAACACATGCATACATACATGCACCACCCCATCTCCTTTTCCCACCATCTACCTCCCAACACATGCATACATACATGCCACACCCCATCCTCCTTTTCCCACCATCTACCTCCCAACACATGCATACATTACATGCCACACCCTCCTCCTTTTCCCACCATCTACCTCCCAACACATGCATACATACATGCCACACCCCATCCTCCTTTTCCCACCATCTACCTCCCAACACATGCATACATAATGCCACACCCCATCCTCTTTTCCCACATCTACCCTCCACAACACATGCATACATACATGCCACACCCCATCCTCCTTTTCCACCATCTACCTCCCAACACATGCATACATACATGCCACACCCCATCCTCCTTTTCCCACCATCTACCTCCCAACACATGCATACATACATGCCACACCCCATCTCCTTTTCCCACCATCTACCTCCCAACACATGCATACATACATGCCACACCCCATCCTCCTTTTCCCACCATCTACCTCCCAACACATGCATACATACATGCCACACCCCATCCTCCTTTTCCACCATCATCTACCTCCAACACATGCATACATACATGCCACACCCATCCTCCTTTTCCCACATCTACCTCCCAACACATGCATACATAAATGCCACACCCCATCCTCCTTTTCCCACCATCTACCTCCCAACACATGCATACATACATGCCACACACCCATCCTCCTTTCCCACCATCTACCTCCCAACACATGCATACATACATGCCACACCCATCCTCCTTTTCCCACCATCTACCTCCCAAACATGCACCTCCCAACACATGCATACATAAATGCCACACCCCATCCTCCTTTTCCCACCATCTACCTCCCAACACATGCATACATACATGCCACACCCCATCCTCCTTTTCCCATCATCTACCTCCCAACACATGCATACATACATGCCACACCCCATCCTTTTCCCACCATCTACCTCCCAACACATGCATACATAAATGCCACACCCCATCCTCCTTTTCCCATCATCTACCTCTCAACACATGCATACATACATGCCACACCCCATCCTTTTCCCACATCTACCTCCCAACACATGCATACATACATGCCACACCCCACTCCTTTTCCCACCATCTACCTCCCAACACATGCATACATAAAATGCCACACCCCATCCTTTTCCCACATCTACCTCCCAACACATGCATACATAAATGCCACACCCCATCTCCTTTTCCCATCATCTACCTCCCAACACATGCATACATAAATGCCACACCCCATCCTTTTCCCACCATCTACCTCCCAACACATGCATACATACATGCCACACCCCATCCTTTTTCCCACCATCTACCTCCCAACACATGCATACATACATGCCACACCCCATCCTCCTTTTCCCACCATCTACCTCCCAACACATGCATACATAAATGCCATTGGGGCAAATGGAATTCAAATGCTTCGTAAACAGTTTGTGATTTTAGCTGGAGTACAGTCCCATAGCCTAACGACTGTCACACAGGCAGTATACTGGTACAGGTTTACGACGTCCTGGGCACGGGATCACAGGAAACATGTCCCTTCTTTCTCTGTCTGCTGCATGAACCTTCCATTAACTGAATCAGGCACACATTTTTACTGCTCTGTGGACAATGCTTTTTTTTTTAAGCCATTAGAAAAAAAATACCCCCACCCCCCACCCCCACCCTCCTGCCAAGAATTGTTTGAACTCATGACTGTCAACTCCACAGTTGAATGCTCTGCCCTTTCCATAATGAGACCCATGACTGTCAATCCACAGTTGAATGCTCTGCCCTTTCCATGATGAGACCCATGACTGTCAACTCCACAGTTGAATGCTCTGCCCTTTCATGATGAACCCATGACTGTCAGCTCCCATGATGCTCTGCCCTTTCCATGATGAGACCATGACTGTCAACTCCACAGTTGAATGCTCTGCCTTTCCCTGATGAGCCCATGACTGCATCCACAGTTGAATGCTCTGCCCTTTCCATGATGAGACCATGACTGTCAGCTCCACAGTTGAATGCTCTGCCCTTTCCATGATGAGCACCTCAACTGCAGTTTATGACCCAAAATATGACAGCTTGTAAAGACTGACCTTACATACCATCCTGCCTCTCAGGGAAAAGATCTGCTCAACTGGTCTTAAATAAGCTTGCTGACTTGCAAACAGACAGACACACACACATGCAATGACACACAGGCACATGCATGCGTACACACACACACTCACATACATGTGCATGCACACATGCATGCATGCACAAACATAGAGGATACCAGATGCAATTCCATGCTTCGCAGACGCAGCTAATCCTATCACAGACCTCTGTCGGGCCTTTGATACCCAAGCCCAAACAACCCACCATCTTCTGATTGAAGCATCCTGTCACAGACCTCTGTCGGGCCTTTGATACCCAAGCCCAAACAACCCACCATCTTCTGATCGAAGCATCCTGTCAGGGCTCCCACCAGCTGTTGTCTTCAAGCCGTCACCTGACTCCCAGACTAGAACTCTAAAGGGCCATCATGGAGCATGCGCATCGTTTCATTTATTTTTCAGCCGTATATCCAACCATGCCGTTTTGCCTTTGTAAGTGTGGGGCATCGCTTGGCTTCAATGCTTTGTGTTCAACTTGCCTTTCCTGAGAGACACGGCATGCAGAGGTATCTGTTCCAGGTCTTCTGGAGTGAAAGCACAGGTACCATTTTACAAACACAGTTCAAATTAACACCTTCATCATGCAACATTGTGTAGAGTCTAGTCTTGACAAATACCGCCCTAATTAATACCTTTAACATGTAAAGTTCTACAGAGGCTAATCTTGATAAATGTGGCCCTAATTAACATCTTATTCAGGTAACATTTCACAGAGTACAGTCATTACAAACACAAACCTAATTGATACCAATATCAGGTAACATTTATAGAGGCTTATCTTGACAAACACACCCTTAATCAACACCTTTATCAGGTATAATTTTACAGAGTCTAGTCATGAATAATACAGATTTAATTAACTCCTTCATCTGCTAACATTCTACAAGATGCTAATCATGGCAAACACAGCCCTTCTTCTTCTTCTGCATACACAGGCAGATACTCCTGCAGACACTCCCTCTATAGACATCTGAACAACAAAGGGAGTGGAGTTTTGTGTGTATGACCGTTTTTTTATCCCACCATTAAGGCAGCCATACTCCATCTTCAGGGAAGGTGCGTGCTATATGTAACATGCCATCCATACCAACGGCCAAACTGGCCTTCTCTTCCGAAAGTTGGTGATGGGATTTTATGTGTGTGCAAGATGTTATGTGTGCGTTCACACACGGAACCTCGGTTTGTAGTCTCATTCGAAGGACTGTATGGGAAATGGAGTCAGAACCAATGTGAACTCCGAGGGAAAAATCCCCCTGTACCGAAACGACCCGGCGGAGATTCAAACCCGCAACCCTTAGATTACGAGTCCAGCGCTCTACCAACTGAGCTATTCAGGCCCCCAAACACAGCCCTAATTAGTGCTTTTATGAGGTAACATTGTACAAAGTCTAGTCATGATTAATAGAAGCCTAATTATCTCATATATCACATAACATTCCACAGAAGCTGGTCCTAATAGACACCACATAATCAAAACCTTCTAGCAATATTCTGCCATAATTCTTTTTTTTTTTCTGCCTTAGCTGTGTTTCCAGGGTCATCCATCCCAACAGCACACAATGGACTACTCTTCTCCTAAAGGCGGAATGGAATTTAGCTCACATGCAAGATTTCGACTAGGAGCAGATTTCATTCTTCCACAAATTTTCACTCTGAAGGGAAAATCTCTTCCAATCGGGCTGTCTTGTGTGAGAATTGAACGACTGATCTTGGGACCAGACTCTGACGCCTTACCCGCTCGTCCATCAGGGATCCCCTCTCCATCCAAGTGTTGATATTAATGGGACATTTCTGGAGCACTTTCCAACACTGCAATGTGCTTCATAGTCAAGCACATGTACACAACTGCAGTTAGATAACAGGCACTATGGCTTGGACACTGCTGCTCTCCAGAACCCCCATCTTAATGTACCTCCTTTCCTATCCTCTCCTGTGTTCTGCACAGCTGTTTTATGTAATGACCAGTGATGTCCTTTGTTGATAATGATTGTAGTAATGGACATTTAGAGTGCTTTATCTGCATGTAGTCCTAAGCACCTAAAACGTTCTTAGCACTCACACGCACACACACACACATGCACAGACTCATACAGACACAGATACACACAGACACAGTCACAGACACACACACACACACACACACACACACACACACACACACACACACAACACATATACACACACACACTTGTGCACTCTTGCATGCACGTGCACACACACACACACACACACACACACACACACACACACACACACACACACACACACACACACATACACACGCACATACACACAAACACACATGCTACACAATCATAAGGCAAAAAGGAATAGAGCTATGAGTCAGAGAAAAATTGTAGTCTGGAAAGATGACTTGAAGGAAGAGAGAGAATTTGAAGCGCAGAGAGGAAAAGCAAGATTTTCCATACAGAGAGAGCTTAAAGAGAGAAAGAATGCTCTCCAAGATCGTGGTATGGAAACAAGGGATTTGAAGGAGATGAGCATCAGTAGAGGATCACAAGCGCTGGACAGAGTGGACAGCAGGACAAGATCAGACCAATCAGAGCGTGACTTCTAAGAGACTTGGAAGCAGACCATACTCAAGTTTCGAATCAATTGTTTTGTTTTAGCAGAAAGCCAGTGAAGAGAAGGAAGGACGTAGACATGAACAGCATGAATGGACTGAGAACATCAGAAAATTAGTCTGGCTGCATTGGTTTGTACTTTCTGTAACTGAGGAGTATGTTTCAGACAGCCAGCAAGAGGAGAATTACAGGGTTCTTGCCGTGTTCTAATCGAGCTGTTCGTTGTAGTGACCAGTGATGTCCTCTGTTCTACAGAGCTGTTTAATGTAATGACTAATGATGTCCTGTGTTCTACAGAGCTGTTTAATGTAATGACTAATGATGTCCTGTGTACTACAGAGCTGTTTAGTAGTGACCAGTGATGTCCTGTGTTCTACAGAGCTGTTTAATATAGTGACCATTGATGTCCAGTATTCTACAGAGCTGTTTAATGTAGTGACCAGTGATGTCCTGTGTTCTACAGAGCTGTTTAACGTAGTGACCATTGATGTACTGTATTCTACAGAGCTGTTTAATATAGTGACCATTGATGTCCAGTATTCTACAGAGCTGTTTAATGTAGTGACCAGTGATGTCCTGTGTTCTGCAGAGCTGTTTAACGTAGTGACCATTGATGTCCAGTATTCTACAGAGCTGTTTAATATAGTGACCATTGATGTCCAGTATTCTACAGAGCTGTTTAATGTAATGACCAGTGATGTCCTGTGTTCTACAGAGCTGTTTAATGGAATGACCAGTGATGTCCTGTGTTCAACAGAGCTGTTTAATGTAGTGACCAGTGATGTCCTGTGTTCAACAGAGCTGTTTACTGTAATGACAGTAATGTCCTGTGTTCAACACAGCTGTTTACTGTAATGACACTAATGTCCTGTGTTCAACACAGTTGTGGACTGTAATGACCAGTGAAGTTGTGTGTGTGTTGTGCAGAGCTGTTTACTGTAATGACCAGTGAAGTTGTGTGTGTTTGCAGAGCTGTTTACTGTGATGACAGTGATGTCCTGTGTTCAACAGAGCTGTTTACTGTGATGACAGTTTTGTCCTGTGTTCAACACAGCTATTTACTGTAATGACCAGTGAAGTTGTGTGTGTGTTGTGCAGTTGTTTACTGTACTGACCAGTGAAGTTGTGTGTGTTGTGCAGAGCTGGGTGTTCAACGTGGTGCCCTGGCTGGCCATCATTCCCTGCAACATTTCAGGGGGCTGGATGGCCGACAGGATGATACAGTCAGGTGTGTAGAGCAATGGGGAGTGAGCTGTATTGTATCAGGTGTGTAGAGCCGTGGGGAGTGAGCTGTATTGTATCAGGTGTGTAGAGCCACGGGGAGTGAGCTGTATTGTATCAGAGGGCTGGATGGCCGACAGGATGATACAGTCAGGTGTGTAGAGCCATGGGGAGTGAGCTGTATTGTATCAGGTGTGTAGAGCCGTGGGGAGTGAGCTGTATTGTATCAGGTGTGTAGAGCCGCGGGGAGTGAGCTGTATTGTATCAGGGGGCTGGATGGCCGACAGGATGATACAGTCAGGTGTGTAGAGCCATGGGGAGTGAGCTGTATTGTATCAGGTGTGTAGAGCCGTGGGGAGTGAGCTGTATTGTATCAGGTGTGTAGAGCCACGGGGAGTGAGCTGTATTGTATCAGGGGGCTGGATGGCCGACAGGATGATACAGTCAGGTGTGTAGAGCCATGGGGAGTGAGCTGTATTGTATCAGGTGTGTAGAGCCGTGGGGAGTGAGCTGTATTGTATCAGGTGTGTAGAGCCACGGGGAGTGAGCTGTATTGTATCAGAGGGCTGGATGGCCGACAGGATGATACAGTCAGGTGTGTAGAGCTGTGGGGAGTGAGCTGTATTGTATCAGGTGTGTAGAGCCGTGGGGAGTGAGCTGTATTGTATCAGGTGTGTAGAGCCGCGGGGAGTGAGCTGTATTGTATCAGGGGGCTGGATGGCCGACAGGATGATACAGTCAGGTGTGTAGAGCCGTGGGGAGTGAGCTGTATTGTATCAGGGGGCTGGATAGTCGACAGGATGATACAGTCAGGTGTGTAGAGCCGTGGGGAGTGAGCTGTATTGTATCAGGTGTGTAGAGCCGTGGGGAGTGAGCTGTATTGTATCAGGGGGCTGGATAGTCGACAGGATGATACAGTCAGATGTGTAGAGCCGTGGGGAGTGAGCTGTATTGTATCAGGTGTGTAGAGCCGTGGGGAGTGAGCTGTGTTGTATCAGGGGGCTGGATGGCCAACAGGATGATACAGTCAGGTGTGTAAAGCCGTGGGGAGTGAGCTGTGTTGTATCAGGGGGCTGGATGGCTGACAGGATGATACAGTCAGGTGTGTAGAGCCGTGGGGAGTGAGCTGTGTTGTATCAGGGGGCTGGATGGCCGACAGGATGATACAGTCAGGTGTGTAGAGCTGTGGGGAGTGAGCTGTGTTGTATCAGGGGGCTGGATGGCCGACAGGATGATACAGTCAGGTGTGTAGAGCCGTGGGGAGAGAGCTGTGTTGTATCAGGGGGCTGGATGGCCGACAGGATGATACAGTCAGGTGTGTAGAATGTGGGGAATGAGCTGCGTCATGGGGTGTGTCATGAGCTATGTCATGGGGTGTGTCATGAGCTGTGTCATGGGGTGTGTCATGAGCTGTGCCATGGGTGTGTCATGGGGTGTGTCGTGAGCTGCGTCATGGGGTGTGTCGTGAGCTGTGTCATGGGGTGTGTCGTGAGCTGTGTCATGGGGTGTGTCATAAGCTGCGTCATGGGGTGTGTCGTGAGCTGCGTCATTGGGTGTGTCGTGAGCTGCGTCATGGGGTGTGTCATGAGCTGTGTCATGGGGTGTGTCATGAGCTGCGTCATGGGGTGTGTCATGAGCTGTGTCATGGGGTGTGTCATGAGCTGCATCATGGGGTGTGTCATGAGCTGTGTCATAGGGTGTGTCATGAGCTGCGTCATGGGGTGTGTCGTGAGCTGCGTCATGGGGTGTGTCATGAGCTGCGTCATGGGGTGTGTCATGAGCTGCATCATGGGGTGTGTCATGAGCTGCATCATGGGGTGTGTGTCATGAGCTGTGTCATGGGGTGTGTCATGAGCTGTGTCGTAGGGTGTGTCATGAGCTGGTCATGGGCTGGTGTCATGGGCTGCGTCATGGGGCGTGGCATGAGCTGTGTCATAGGGTGTGTCATGATCTGCGTCATAGGGTGTGTCATGAGCTGTGTCATGGGGTGTCATGAGCTGTGTCATAGGGTGTGTTATGAGCTGCGTCATGAACTGTGTCATAGGGTATGTCATGAGCGGTGTCATGGGGTGTGTCATAGGGTGCGTGATGAGCTGTGTCATGGGGTGTGTCAGGAGCTGTGTCATGGGGTGTGTCATAGGGTGTGATGAGCTGTGCCATAGGGTGTGTCATGAGCTGCGTCATGGGGTGTGTCATAGGGTATGTTATGAGCTGTGTCATGGGGTGTGTCATAGGGTGTGTCATGAACTGTGTCATGGGGTGTGTCATGAGCTGCATCATGCGGTGTGTCATGAGATGCGTCATGGGGTGTGTCATGAACTGCGTCATGGGGTGTGTCATGAGCTGCGTCATGCTTTGGGTCATTGGGGTGCGTCATGGGGTGCGTCATGGGGTATGTCATGAGCTGCATCATGGGGTGTGTCATGGGGTGCGTCATGGGGTGTGTCATGAGCTGCGTCATGGGGTGTGTCATGAGCTGCATCATGGGGTGTGTCATGGGGTGCGTCATGAGCTGTGTCATGGGGTGTGTCATGAGCTGCATCATGGGGTGTGTCATGAGCTGCATCATGGGGTGTGTCATGAGCTGTGTCATGGGGTGTGTCATGAGCTGCGTCATGGGGTGTGTCATGAGCTGCGTCATGGGGTGTGTCATGAGCTGCATCATGGGGTGTGTCATGAGCTGCGTCATGGGGTGTGTCATAGGGTGTGATGAGCTGTGCCATAGGGTGTGTCATGAGCTGCGTCATGGGGTGTGTCATAGGGTATGTTATGAGCTGTGTCATGGGGTGTGTCATAGGGTGTGTCATGAACTGTGTCATGGGGTGTGTCATGAGCTGCATCATGCGGTGTGTCATGAGATGCGTCATGGGGTGTGTCATGAACTGCGTTATGAGGTGTGTCATGAGCTGCGTCATGGGGTGTGTCATGAACTGCGTCATGGGGTGTGTCATGAGCTGCGTCATGAGCTGCGTCATGAGCTGCATCATGGGGTGTGTCATGAGCTGCGTCATGCGGTGTGTCATGAGCTGCTTCATGGGGTGCGTCATGGCGTTTCGACTGATCATGGGGTGTGTCATGAGCTGTGTCATGGGGTGTGTCATGACCTGTGTCATGACCTGCGTCATGAGCTGCATCATGGGGTGTGTCATGAGCTGCATCATGGGGTGTGTCATGAGCTGTGTCATGACCTGTGTCATGGGGTATGTCATGACCTGTGTCAAGAGCTGCGTCATGGGGTGTCATGAGCTGTGTCATGACCTGTGTCATGGGGTATGTCGTGACCAGTGTCATGAGCTGCGTCATGGGATGTGTCATGAACTGTGTCATGGGGTGCCTTTTTAGAGAGAAAGGATGTACAAAAAATAATATTATCACTTTTGATGTAGGTGAGTGTTCATTTGTATGTGAGAGTATGTGTGTGTGTGTGTGAGTGTGTGTGTTTGATAGTGTGTGTGTGTGTGTGTGTGTGTGAGTGTGTGTGTGTGTGTTTGATAGTGTGTGTGTGTGTGTGTGTGTGTATGTGTGTGTACATGTGTGTGTGTGTGTGTATGTATGTGTGTGTGCGTGTGTGTGTCTGTGATAGTGTCTGGGTGTGTTGTGTGTGTGTGTGTGTGTGTGTGTGTGTGTGTGTGTGTGTGCATGTATGTGTGTGTATGTGTGTGTGTATATGTGTATGTTGTCCGTGGTGCTTGCAGGCAGTCCAGAATTTTTGGAATATATGTAAAGAAGATTGGGGATTAAGAGACAAAGCAACTGTCTAGGTGAGAATTCAGAGTGAATGACAGAAGTTAAGGCATGTTCTTTGTGGTTGTTTTACAACACCCTGGCAAAGTAAATCTGCCGTGTTTCTGATCTCATGTACAACCACATCGAAAATGAACATGCAAAGACATCAGCAGCAACTTTTCTTGCCAAACTATTGACCAGTGTTGTGTTACTTCTTTGTTGGCGACATATTTAAACATACACATAGGATCACAGTTTTCTATGTTGACGTTCTTGTGCAGGCGGATTGAACCTGAAAGAGCTGATAAATGTGTCTGCATTTTGTCCTGCAGGATAGCCAGTTCAAGGTGTTCTGCATATGCCAGTTTTGTTTTGTTTCGTTTTTTAATTCGCCTGGATTAGGCTGTTCATGAACAGTGCTTGTGTACGCCCTTTCTACATGCTGCCTCAGATCTTTACTGTTATATTCCAAGTGGAGATCACATTTGTTTTCCATGTCTGTCATTGCAGCTAGTTTCAACTTCCCTCATGTCTGTTAGTCCCCCCTGTTATGTCACATCTGAGGAAGATTGTCTCCCTTTAGTTCTTATCACGTTCTGCCTTTCATCTTTGAAAAAATTAACCAGAAACGAAACGAAATATACAGTGTGAAACTCTACTTCAGTGTATTTTTGTGTTTGACATTTTCCTCTTTCTTACTTTGTTTGAGTGTTTCATCTCTTTTCATCATAAAAGCTGCTTAGTATTTCATTGTTAACATTATTGTTTTTTTTTGTTTTTTTCTTTTTGCAGGATTTACGGTTTCTTTTGTGCGGAAGATCTTAGCGGTGAGTTGTGACTCTGTCAATGAAGAAACAAACAAGGAACAAACAAACAAACAATTAGATAAGAAAGGAACAGATAAACCGTGAAGCGCAGAATATAACAGGAGCACCATGAATTTATGTGGGAACTCCATCTTAGCTTTATTACCACAACAGATTTGACCATGTCATCTGACTGCTTTCTCCAGGAAGAGGAGAAGGGGGTGGGAGTGGGGTTCATAGAGTGTTTCCTCTTTTCTTTCCTTTTTTCCTGTCTGAACCTGTATGTTTTGCTGTCTGTCAGTGTGAATTTTCAGCAGAAGTTTGCTAGGGGGTAACACTAGTTGACTGAGTTTTTTTTTTTTTTTTAATTGTTCATAACGTATCAGCTTGTGGGTTATCATGTAGGTAACTGGTAGCGAATGGTGTGAACAGTGTTCTAATGGATACTAAGCTGTTCTACAATGTTTATTTTACACATCGCTTTTTTCAAACTTTTTTTTTTTTTTTTTACATTTTATTTCCTTTTCTATCTTATTTTAAAGGGGGGTAGAAAAAAAAATTGTCTTCTGTATACAGATTATGTAGTTGAAGTGTATTTTTGTACAGATTGTGGTGTTTAGCTATGTGTTTTGTGTACAGACTGTGTCATTTAGGTGTGTGTTGCATGTGCAGACTTGCTTTGTTAGCTGTGTGTTCAGTTTACTGTGTACAGTATTGTTTAGCTGTGTGTGCCGTGTGCAGACTGTGTTGTTCAGCGGCGTATACTGTGCGCACACTGTTGTTCAGTGGTGTATTCTGTGTGCAGACTGTTGTTCAGCAGTGTATATTGTGTGCAGACTGTGTTGTTCAGTGATGTATACTGTGTGCAGACTGTGTTGTTCAGTGTTGTGTTGTGTGTGCAGACTGTGTTGTTCAGTGGTGTATACTGTGCGCACACTGTTGTTCAGTGGTGTATACTGTGCGCACACTGTTGTTCAGTGGTGTATACTGTGTGCACACTGTTGTTCAGTGGTGTATACTGTGTTCAAACTGTGTTGTTCAGTGGTGTATACTGTGTGCAGACTGTGTTGTTCAGTGGTGTATACTGTGTGCAGACTGTGTTGTTCAGTGGTGTATTCTGTGTGCAGACTGTGTTGTTCAGTGGTGTATTCTGTGTGCAGACTGTGTTGTTCAGTGGTGTGTTGTGTGTGCAGACTGTGTTGTTCAGTTGGTGTATACTGTGTGCAGACTGTGTTGTTCAGTGGTGTATACTGTGTGCAGACTGTTGTTCAGTGGTGTATACTGTGTTCAGACTGTGTTGTTCAGTGGTGTATACTGTGTGCAGACTGTGTTGTTCAGTGGTGTATTCTGTGCGCACACTGTTGTTCAGTAGTGTATACTGTGTGCAGACTGTAGTTCAGTGGTGTATACTGTGTGCAGACTGTGTTGTTCAGTGGTGTATACTGTGCGCACACTGTTGTTCAGTGGTGTATACTGTGCGCACACTGTTGTTCAGTGGTGTATACTGTGTGCAGACTGTGCTGTTCAGTGGTGTATACAGTGTGCAGACTGTGTTGTTCAGTGATGTATACTGTGTGCAGACTGTGTTGTTCAGTGGTGTATACTGTGTGCAGACTGTGTTGTTCAGTGATGTATTCTGTGTGCAGACTGTGTTTTTCAGTGGTGTGTTGTGTGTGCAGACTGTGTTGTTCAGTGGTGTATACTGTGTGCAGACTGTGTTGTTCAGTGGTGTATTGTGTGTGCAGACTGTGTTGTTCAGTGTTGTGTTGTGTGTGCAGACTGTTTGTTCAGTGTTGTGTTTGTGTGTGCAGACTGTGTTTGTTCAGTGGTGTATATCTGTGTGCAGACTGTGTTGTTCAGTGTTGTGTTGTGTGTGCAGACTGTGTTGTTCAGTGTTGTTGTGTGCGCAGACTGTGTTGTTCAGTGGTGTATTCTGTGTGCAGACTGTGTTGTTCAGTGTTGTGTTGTGTGTGCAGACTGTGTTGTTCAGTGTTGTGTTTTGTGTGCAGACTGTATTGTTCAGTGGTGTATTCTGTGTGCAGACTGTGTTGTTCAGTGTTGTGTTGTGTGTGCAGACTGTGTTGTGTTGTGTGTTGAGACTGTGTTGTTCAGTGGTGTATTCTGTGTGCAGACTTTGTTGTTCAGTGTTTGTGTTGTGTGTGCAGACTGTGTTGTTCAGTGTTGTGTTGTGTGTGCAGACTGTGTTGTTCAGTGGTGTATTCTGTGTTAAAACCATGTTGTTCAGTAGCGTGTTCTGTGTGCCAACTGTGTTTGTTCAGTGGTATGTTGTATGTGCAGACTGTGTTGTTCAGTAGTGTGATCTGTGTGCAGTCTGTGTTGTTCAGTGGTGTGTTGTGTGTGCAGACTGTGTTGTTCAGTGATGTGTTGTGTGCAGACTGTGTTGTTCAGTGATGTGTTGTGTGCAGACTGTGGTGTTCAGTTACGTGTTGTGTGTTGAGACTGTGTTGTTCAGTGGTGTGCTCTGTGTGCAGACTATGTTATTCAGTGATGTGTTGTATGCAGACTGTGTTGTGTGTTCAGACTGTGTTGTTCAGTGATGTGTTGTGTTCAGACTGTGTTGTTTCAGTGATGTGTTGTCTGCGGAGTGTGGTGTTCAGTGATGTGTTGTGTGTTCAGACTGTGTTGTTCAGTGATGTGTTGTATGTTCAGACTGTGTTGTTCAGTAATGTGTTTGTGGCAGACTGTGTTGTTCAGTGATGTGTTGTGTGTTCAGACTGTGTTGTTCAGTGATGTGTTGTGTTCAGACTGTGTTGTTCAGTGATGTGTTGTGTGCAGACTGTGGTGTTCAGTGATGTGTTGTGTGTTCAGACTGTGTTGTTCAGTGATGTGTTGTGTGCAGAGTGTGTTGTTCAGTGATGTGTTGTGTGCACACTGTGTTGTTCAGTGATGTGTTGTGTGCGGACTGGTGTTCAGTGATGTGTTGTGTGTTCAGACTGTGTTGTTCAGTGATGAGTTGTGTGCAGACTGTGTTGTTCAGTGATGTTGTGTGCAGACTGTGTAGTTCAGTGATGTGTTGTGTGTTCAGACTGTGGTGTTCAGTGGTGTGTTGTATGTGCAGACTGAGTTGTTCAGTGATGTGTTGTGTGTTCAGACTGTGTTGTTCAGTGGTGTGTTGTGTGTGTGCAGACTGTGTAGTTCAGTGATGTGTTGTGTGTTTCAGACTGTGTTGTTCAGTGGTGTGTTGTGTGTTCAGACTGTGCTGTTCAGTGATGTGTTGTGTGCAGACTGTGTAGTTCAGTGATGTGTTGTGTGTGTTCAGACTGTGTGTTCAGTGTGTGTTGTGTGTGCAACTGAGTTGTTCATCGCGTGTGTTGTGTGTGCAGACCTTGTAGTTCAGTGATGTGCTGTGTGTGCAAACTGTGTTGTTCAGTGATGTGTTGTGTGTGCACACTGTATAGTTTAGTGCTGTGTTGTGTGTGAAGACGTGTATGCTGTTTTCAGATGCTGTATTGTGTGTGCAGACTGGTTGTTCATTGTTGTTCAGCATGTTTCATCTTGTTGTGCAGACTGTGTTGTTCACTGTTGTTCAGTGTGTTGTGTGCAGACCATGTTGTTCAGTGCTGTGTTGTGTGTGCAGACCTGTTCGTTGTTGTGTGCAGACTGTGTTGTTCAGTGCTGTATTGTGTGTGCAGACCGTTGTTATGCTGGTTGTGTGCAGATGTGCTTCAGTGCTGTTGTGTGCAGACCGTGTGTTCATCTGTTTGTTCAGAGTGTTGTTAGTGCGTGTTGTGTGTGCAGACCGTGTTGTTCATGCTGTTCTGTGTCCATGTTGTTCATGCTGTGTTGTGTCAGCCATGTTGTTCAGTGCTGTGTTGTGTGTGCAGCCAGTGTTGTTCAGTGCAGTGCTGTGTTGGTGTGCAGCTTGTCAGTGCTGTGTTGTGTGCAGCCTGTTGTTATGCTGTTGGTGTGCAGACTGTGTTGTTTAGTGCTGTGTTGTGTGTGCAGACCGTGTGTTTCAGTGCTGTGTTGTGTGTGCAGACATGTTGTTCAGTGCTGTGTTGTGTAGCAGACCGTGTTGTTTAGTGCTGTGTTGTGTGTGCAGACCGTGTTGTTCAGTGCTGTGTTGTGTGTGCAGGCCATGTTGTTCAGTGCTGTGTTGTGTGTGCAGACTGTGTTGTTCAGTGCTGTGTTGAGTGTGCAGACCGTGTTGTTCAGTGCTGTGTTGTGTGTGCAGACCGTGTTGTTTAGCGGCACGGCAGTGTTCCTGGTTCTCATCTCCTACATGGACAGTTACCACAGCACCTTGCTGTGCATGACGCTGGCTGTGGGATGCTGTGGATTCTACAGCGCCAGTCTCTCCATCAATCCAGTCGACCTGGCCCCTAACCACGCGGGCGCCGTCTTTGGTAAGTGCCTCATGAGTCTTGTGTCTGCAGGTGTAGCTGTAGTGTCTTTACAAAGTGCTAGCCCTCAAGTTTGCCTGCTCTTTCTTTAGTAAATGCCTGAAGGCTTTTGTGTTTACTGACAGCTTTACATTTGATCAGATCAGTCTGGTCTGAGGCATGTTGCTGCCTTCGGTTATCATCTAGAGACGCTAGTGTCTGTAGAATTCATTTCTAGTCTGTCGATGAGCTCTGGTCGGTCTGGCCTTGTCTTTGGTTAGCACCCACATGGATGGGCTTGTACTCAAATGGTTTGAGCGTTTGTCTTTGGAGCTAACAGCCTTGAGTTCAGACCATGTGCGGTGTTGGATTTTGATTGCATCGAAAACCCTGTTTGTTCATACAGTAGTACCTGGGTACCTGATTCAGGTCAGGGAAGGTGAAGGCTGTAGATGGAGAGGGGTTGGCCCGCCTTCCATCATGCCCACCCCCAACACAGTGAATCTCTGACAGTTCACTGCCCTATGGTCATTAGGCCATGGACTTTAACCAGGTTCTTTATCCATCTTCCCCATAGGTCATCAGGCCATGGACTTTAACCTGGTTCTTTATCCATCTTCCCCATAGGTCATCAGGCCATGGGACTTTAACCTGGTTCTTTATTCATCTTCCCCATAGGTCATTAGGCCATGGGACTTTAACCTGGTTCTTTATTCATCTTCCCCATAGGTCATCAGGCCATGGGACTTTAACCTGGTTCTTTATTCATCTTCCCCATAGGTCATCAGGCCATGGGACTTTAACCTGGTTCTTTATTCATCTTCCCCATAGGTCATCAGGCCGTGGGACTTTAACCTGGTTCTTTATTCATCTTCCCCATAGGTCATTAGGCCGTGGGACTTTAACCTGGTTCTTTATTCATCTTCCCCATAGGTCATGAGGCCATGGGACTTTAACCTGGTTCTTTATTCATCTTCCCCATAGGTCATGAGGCCATGGGACTTTAACCTGGTTCTTTATTCATCTTCCCCATAGGTCATGAGGCCATGGGACTTTAACCTGGTTCTTTATTCATCTTCCCCATAGGTCATGAGGCCATGGGACTTTAACCTTGTTCTTTATTCATCTTCTCCATAGGTCATTAGGCCATGGGACTTTAACCTTGTTCTTTATTCATCTTCCCCATAGGTCATTAGGCCATGGGACTTTAACCTTTTTCTTTATTCTCTCGGCCCTGTAAGTTAAAGACAGAATGTGTGCATGTGACAGCAAACTTTTAGTCTTGCTTAGCAAATACGCTTGCTGAAAAGGTGGCGAGCAGGTTTATGGGAAATATGTTTCTTGATGTTCTTTTGTATTATCTGTGCCCTATTCTTTTATTCTTTGTTCCTGAAACTTTTATTTTTGTTTTTGTATCTTTCACAGTGATCCATGTATGTTTTTTGCCACTGAGATTGGAATTATGGCTGATTTTTATCGCATTCATCATCTTGTATAATGATGTAAATGTTACAGGTGTACTGAACACTACTAGTGCTATACCAGGTGAGTAAGGTTTTATGTAGTTTGTGTCAGTGCTGTTGTATGTGCATGTGGTATGTGTGTGTGTGTGTGTGTGTGTGTGTGTGTGTGTGTGTGTGTGTGTGTGTGTGTGTGTGTGTGTCTGTCTGTCTGTCTGTCTGTGTGTCCCATGTGACTTTGTTTACTACGCTTGTGTTTGCTTGAATTTTGTGTGTTTATGCCTTTATGTTTGTTTTAGTGTGCGCATGTTCATGTTCCCTTGTGTTTGTCCATGTGTTGGGACACTGACTTCTTTTTTAATGCAGGATATCTCTATTGAATAATATTGTCGGTTGATATGTATCACTTGTGCCTCTTGCTTTCCCCACCAACTGTTAACATATCAACACTTTGTGGCAGTGTACTGTAGATTGGAAAGTTGTTAGTGCCCACGCAGGGCTTCTGTAAACACATGCAGGTTCACCTCTGATTCTCCATGACAATCGGAGACACACTTGGTCTATAAACAGGGGTTTAGCATAACACACTATAATTCAAAGTGAGAAAACCAGTGTTTAGTCACATAAAGAACATCTGGATTAAGTACGCGTTAGTATTCAAGTCAATTAAAAAAAAACGAAAAAACAGTGCTTAGATACATACAGAACATGTGATTGAGTATACATTCCATGTTCAACGAGTCAAAAGGAAAAATTTCCCCATCAAAACTAGATTGCTGGCAGAACATACAGCAATCGCATGTGAAGTGCAACGTAGGTAAGAATGGAATTCTCCCTTTTGTGCAGTGCTGATCCAACTTTGTTTATTTAAAAAAGCAATGACAGATTAGTATTGACTCTTCCATTGTTTATCTAAAAAAGCAAGGACAGATTAGTATTGACTCTTCCGTTGTTTATCTCAAAAAGCAAGGACAGATTAGTATTGACTCTTCCGTTGTTTATCTCAAAAAGCAAGGACAGATTAGTATTGACTCTTCCGTTGTTTATCTCAAAAAGCAAGGACAGATTAGTATTGACTCTTCCGTTGTTTATCTCAAAAAGCAAGGACAGATTAGTATTGACTCTTCCGTTGTTTACCTCAAAAAGCAAGGACAGATTAGCATTAACTCTTCTGTTGTTTATCTCAAAAAGCAAGGACAGATTAGTATTGACTCTTCCGTTGTTTATCTCAAAAAGCAAGGACAGATTAGTATTGACTCTTCCGTTGTTTACGTCAAAAAGCAAGGACAGATTAGTATTGACTCTTCCATTGTTTACCTCAAAAAGCAAGGACAGATTAGTATTGACTCTTCCGTTGTTTACGTCAAAAAGCAAGGACAGATTAGTATTGACTCTTCCGTTGTTTACGTCAAAAAGCAAGGACAGATTAGTATTGACTCTTCCGTTGTTTACCTCAAAAAGCAAGGACAGATTAGTGTTGACTCTTCCGTTGTTTATCTCAAAAAGCAAGGACAGATTAGTATTGACTCTTCCGTTGTTTATCTCAAAAAGCAAGGACAGATTAGTATTGACTCTTCCGTCGTTTATCTCAAAAAGCAAGGACAGATTAGTATTGACTCTTCCGTCGTTTATCTCAAAAAGCAAGGACAGATTAGTATTGACTCTTCCGTCGTTATCTCAAAAAGCAAGGACAGATTAGTATTGACTCTTCCGTCGTTTATCTCAAAAAGCAAGGACAGATTAGTATTGACTCTTCCGTCGTTTATCTCAAAAAGCAAGGACAGATTAGTATTGACTCTTCCGTCATTTATCTCAAAAAGCAAGGACAGATTAGTATTGACTCTTCCATTGTTTATCTCAAAAAGCAAGGACAGATTAGTATTGACTCAAGGACAGATTAGTATTGACTCTTCCGTTGTTTATGTCAAAAAGCAACGACAGATTAGTATTGACTCTTTCTGCACCTAGTGCACCTGGTTTGCTGTCGGTCAGGGAAGGACCCTCATAGTTTCTGGGAGACCCCATAGCGCTGCAGTTAGAGGGTCCAAGGCACGCCCTCAGAATCACTTCTAACCTGAGCCCTGCCATGAGAAAGAGCTGAGCTGCCATGGTGAAAGTCAGTGCTCCATTCATTCAGTAACATGGTCCACAAGAAGTTATGTCAGGCTGATACTGTGCATCTTTAGAGAGATCTTAAGGCGGTCATCACTCTCTTACTCTCTTTTTTATTTTCTTTTTTCACATCATTTGATAGAGACAAGGGCAAGGATCACTTATCCTGCTTCATTTGATGGACAGGCAGTTAGAACAGTGTTAACCACAATCTGTCTTGAAAGAGGTCGTTTGATCCTGTTGTTGATGACCTTTGTTCCCAGAAAAGGTCATGTGACAACAGTGTTTATGATTGTTGCTGTTCCAGAGAATGTCAGCTGAGAACAGTACTGATGACAGTCTTTGTTCTAGTAGAGTTCATTTGGAAAGAGCGATGACTGTCTCATGTGTCATACGAATCAGGAGCTTCTAAGTCTAAAAAAAACTAGAATTAACTCTCTCCCTACTGGCCAATATGAAATTCAACATTCCTCTGTATACTGGGCGTTTGTACACAATTTTCTAAAAATCATTAGAAAAATTATACCAGAACAAAAGTACTTGAAATTTGGACACATGATTGTTGTGTGATTGAACAGGGTCAGTACAGAGTGTCAAGGCTGTACATAGTGTATACTGTACTCTTTTTGTAGCCGGATGAAGAAGAGGTCATTTTCTTATATTTTGTGAAACTCAAGGTAGTTACACAGGTGTATATAAGTGAAATTTTCTCTGTTGTTGAAAAAAATGGCCATTTTCATCACAGATCACTTTGAGAAACCCAGTAGAATGTAAAAAAAAAAAAAAAGCTACTTGGCAGTTTCTTCATGAAGCAAAAAAACTAAAATCAATGAAATATGACAGAGTATTTTGTAAAAATCGGAAATGAAATGAGGCAGGGAACAGTAAACGATAAACAGTAAACAAGTTGGGTATTTTTTGCTCCCATAAGAAAACCTAACACAGAGTAACTTTTATTCAAGACTGGCACAGCCTTTTAAACTTGAATAAAGTCAGACAAATACATAGACGAACAATCTAATAGTGGGGGAAAACAGTATAAAATAAAGGGGACAACCCCCCCCCCCCCCCCCCTCCTTAAGTCCAAATCTTTGCCAAGTCATTACTATGAAGATAGTTCAGTTGTTGGCCTGCGCTTGTTTTTTCCCCCACTATTAGATTGTTCGTCTATGTATTTGTCTGACTTTATTCAAGTTTAAAAGGCTGTGCCAGTCTTGAATAAAAGTTACTCTGTGTTAGGTTTTCTTATGGGAGCAAAAAATACCCAACTTGTTTACTGTTTATCGTTTACTGTTCCCTGCCTCATTTCATTTCCGATTTTTGTTTTGATTAAATTGAGGTTATTTGTATTTGTTTCTGTCCGTCTGTGTGTTTGTCGTTTGATCTCCCTTGCATCTTTGGGTGGATCCTCAAGCGTAGGCTCAAAGATTGTCCCCTTTATTTTATACTGTTTGCATAATGTCTTTAGTTTTTCAGCAACTTTTTTCCTCCCCACACTTTCGTTTGGTTTCATTTACTACTCGTTCGCTGGCTGCTTTGGGAGTGCTTTTGGATTCTTTTTTGCACTCTTGGTGGTGAGAACACCACAGTATTATGGACTGTGGTGTGTCTCTATTTGACGCCAGGAGCGCAGACACAACCAGCCGTGTCTCCCTGATGAGTCCGACCCAGCGGACGAAAGGCCTCGGAGCAGGCAATACAAATATATCTGCCTTCAAAAGAGATTGCGATGGTTCCCTTGTGCAGCTAGTGAAGAGTTTTCATATCTGTAACATATTTTCTTAATTTCATGTTCTCAGTTTCTCCATCTTCAAATTACCCCCCCCCCCCCCCCCCCCCTCCTTAAGTCCAAATCTTTGCCAAGTCATTACTATGAAGATAGTTCAGTTGTTGGCCTGCGCTTGTTTTTTCCCCCACTATTAGATTGTTCGTCTATGTATTTGTCTGACTTTATTCAAGTTTAAAAGGCTGTGCCAGTCTTGAATAAAAGTTACTCTGTGTTAGGTTTTCTTATGGGAGCAAAAAATACCCAACTTGTTTACTGTTTATCGTTTACTGTTCCCTGCCTCATTTCATTTCCGATTTTTGTTTTGATTAAATTGAGGTTATTTGTATTTGTTTCTGTCCGTCTGTGTGTTTGTCTTTTGATCTCCCTTGCATCTTTGGGTGGATCCTCAAGCGTAGGCTCAAAGATTGTCCCCTTTATTTTATACTGTTTGCATAATGTCTTTAGTTTTTCAGCAACTTTTTTCCTCCCCACACTTTCGTTTGGTTTCATTTACTACTCTTCGCTGGCTGCTTTGGGAGTGCTATTGATTCTTTTTTGCACTCTTGGTGGTGAGAACACCACAGTATTATGGACTGTGGTGTGTCTCTATTTGACGCCAGGAGCGCAGACACAACCAGCCGTGTCTCCCTGATGAGTCCGACCCAGCGGACGAAAGGCCTCGGAGCAGGCAATACAAATATATCTGCCTTCAAAAGAGATTGCGATGGTTCCCTTATGCAGCTAGTGAAGAGTTTTCATATCTGTAACATATTTTCTTAATTTCATGTTCTCAGTTTCTCCATCTTCAAATTACCCCCCCCCCCCCCCCCCCCCCCTCCTTAAGTCCAAATCTTTGCCAAGTCATTACTATGAAGATAGTTCAGTTGTTGGCCTGCGCTTGTTTTTTCCCCCACTATTAGATTGTTCGTCTATGTATTTGTCTGACTTTATTCAAGTTTAAAAGGCTGTGCCAGTCTTGAATAAAAGTTACTCTGTGTTAGGTTTTCTTATGGGAGCAAAAAATACCCAACTTGTTTACTGTTTATCGTTTACTGTTCCCTGCCTCATTTCATTTCCGATTTTTGTTTTGATTAAATTGAGGTTATTTGTATTTGTTTCTGTCCGTCTGTGTGTTTGTCTTTTGATCTCCCTTGCATCTTTGGGTGGATCCTCAAGCGTAGGCTCAAAGATTGTCCCCTTTATTTTATACTGTTTGCATAATGTCTTTAGTTTTTCAGCAACTTTTTTCCTCCCCACACTTTCGTTTGGTTTCATTTACTACTCTTCGCTGGCTGCTTTGGGAGTGCTATTGGATTCTTTTTTGCACTCTTGGTGGTGAGAACACCACAGTATTATGGACTGTGGTGTGTCTCTATTTGACGCCAGGAGCGCAGACACAACCAGCCGTGTCTCCCTGATGAGTCCGACCCAGCGGACGAAAGGCCTCGGAGCAGGCAATACAAATATATCTGCCTTCAAAAGAGATTGCGATGGTTCCCTTATGCAGCTAGTGAAGAGTTTTCATATCTGTAACATATTTTCTTAATTTCATGTTCTCAGTTTCTCCATCTTCAAATTACCCCCCCCCCCCCCCCCCCCCCCCTTAAGTCCAAATCTTTGCCAAGTCATTACTATGAAGATAGTTCAGTTGTTGGCCTGCGCTTGTTTTTTCCCCCACTATTAGATTGTTCGTCTATGTATTTGTCTGACTTTATTCAAGTTTAAAAGGCTGTGCCAGTCTTGAATAAAAGTTACTCTGTGTTAGGTTTTCTTATGGGAGCAAAAAATACCCAACTTGTTTACTGTTTAGAGTATTTTGTAGTTTGTCATTCAGCATTCTTCACGGGACTGGGTAATTTTTTAGTATTGGAAAAAAATCATAAGAAAATAATGGCTGCACACACACACATTTGAAATTTTGACACATAATAACTGTGTATCTGTATAAACAAAGTACATAATTTCAAAGTTCTTACCCATTCAGTACTCTGTCAGCAACAGGAAGAAGATGGGGTATCTTTCATGAGGTCAGTTGGAAATATAAACAGGTGTGAACCTATGCTTCTCTTGAAAAAAAGGGCTTTTTCTATACAAATCTCATTTAGAATGCTGGCAGTATGTACACAATGACTACTAAAAGTTTCTGCAGTATCAAAAATGAGCAAACACCAATCATACACTGTTGACCATGAGCTGGTCAGTGCGGTCCACTCCTGCCATGTTGACTGTGTGGTACTGGACAGCTTTGGGCTTCATCATCCTGAATGTCCTTGTGGTGACCTCCCCCATTTCAGCTGGATCCATTTGGTGGTGATCAGTCAGTTTTCTTGTCCATCCATTTCAGGACACCCACAACACCTAGAACAGACAAACAACATGATCATAATCTCAGTCTCAATAAACAACAGCGTCATAATAAAACATCTCAAGTTTACTCAGTTCTATGGTCAATAAAGAAAAGTAAATTTGTCAAGTTCAACATATTTGTCCATAATTATGTACATGCACAGAGCTGCACACACACACACACACACCACATACACATGCACACCACATACACACACAAGTACACTTACACACACCACACACTCACACACATGATATATATGTACATATATGTTGTACACACATACACACACACATACACTCACACCCACACCACACACACACACACCACCACCACCACCACCACACACACACGCACGCATGCACGCATACACGCACGCACGCACGCACGCACGCACACACACACACACACGCACGCACACACACACACACACACACACACACACACACACACACACACACACTGTCAGGGTTAATAACACTGACTAAATACCTTGGCTTGAACCATGGACCTGATCTGGTCGAAAAAATCCAAGTAGGCGCGGTCAGTCATGCCTTGCAACTTCAGTCCATGTTTCCTGGCCTGTGCATGGAAGCATTGGTCAAAAAAAAGAAAAATCTCCATGTCAGTTTCTCGTCATGAACCATAGTAAATCTTCCCTACTCTGATTTGTTGGTGGTTCATTTGCATATGCATGACCTCGAGCTTTGCCAGCCTCACCACACTGTCACTCACCCCGCCCACTCCTCATTCTCTCTCTCTCTGAACGTCGCCATATTCACTTACCAACGCACTTTCACGCTCTGGAGACGGGCTAAATTCACTGTCATCATCGTGTTCAATATCTTCAAGGTCTGATCCTTCAGTTTGAACAAGTTCAACAGCTTCATGTAAGCTGTAAGCACGTTTTGCCTGTCTGCTTCTCACACCACTAGTGGAAAGCTGAGTCACCATTGTGATCTCACTTCAAACACATGACTGGGCTGGTGTAAAAATAGATCAGTGGTCAGCAAACACATTACAACGTGGCCCGCGCAGTGTTGAAAGGTTACTCTATGATAATGCAGCTATCACATGGCATGCTTCAGTTTCCATAACTCTGCACAGCTTTATTTTTCGTCCCACGCGAGACACTTAGTGAAAGGGCGAACAAACAAGGCTTACACATTTCTGATCCAACATTTTTGTTGCTGTAGTCCGAGCAGAAGCATGTATCAAACTTGTGTACTACTTAACTAGGGAAAATTAAAAACCCAGAAAGTGATGACGTTATTTTTGCACAATTTTGTGTGTGTTGTCAGTGTTCTAGTATTGCCTGACCACTTGCATACAAGCTTTCATGCTGTATCTAGGTTATGTACAGGAAAATAAATCTAGTCGAGTTTGGTATGAAAAGAATTGTCGGGAATTCGCTAATTCAGTCATCTCAAGAGCGCAGATATATTACGTTTTTCATGACAACCACTAATTATCAAACCGACAGGCCATTTGTAATGGTCGCTCAACAATGCCAAACACATTGCTGCCAGACCGGCTATGCACAGATGACATTCAGTTCGCCCAGTACAGCGCGGTTAGCTGGCTGGTGGGGAGCGGCCTGCAGAAAACACCCCTTTGCCTGACCTGCATTCACGGCTTGGCCTCTGCAGCTGCGGGCGAGCTGTAAACTCCCCTGCCTCTCAAAACTTAGTAACTTGCTCTGAACAGCCGTGTCTGATTGACGTTCACTCTAAAAATATGGTAATGCGCGGTCCGCTATAGTGGACGTCAGAGGGAAAGCACTGTGCGTAGGACATCCGCTATAGTGGATGTCAGAGAGAAAGTGCTGTGTGCGGGACGTCCGCTATAGTGGATGTCAGAGAGAAAGCGCTGTGCGTGGGACATCCGCAATAGTGGATGTCAGAGAGAAAGCGCTGTGTGCGAGACGTCCACTATAGTGGATGTCAGAGAGAAAGCACTGTGTGCGAGACGTCCGCTATAGCAGATGTCAGAGAGAAAGCGCTGTGCGCAGGACGTTCGCTACAGTGGATGTCAAAGAGAAAGCACTGTGCGCAGGATGTCCGCTATAGTGGATGTCAAAGAGAAAGCACTGTGCGCAGGATGTCCGCTATAGTGGATGTCAAAGAGAAAGCACTGTGCGCAGGATGTCCGCTATAGTGGATGTCAGAGAGAAAGCACTGTGCGCAGGATGTCCGCTATAGTGGATGTCAGAGAGAAAGCACTGTGCGCAGGATGTCCGCTATAGTGGATGTAAAGAGAAAGCACTGTGCGCAGGGTGTCCGCTATAGTGGATGTCAAAGAGAAAGCACTGTGCGCAGGATGTCCGCTATAGTGGATGTCAAAGAGAAAGCACTGTGCGCAGGATGTCCGCTATAGCAGATGTCAGAGTGGATTGAGTTGATGGTGATCTCCGTTGTAGGAAAGGTCAGCTGAGGTCGATACTGATGATGACCCCAGTTCCAGAAGAGGTTAACAGAGAGCAACGTTTACAATGATCCTTGTTCCACTAAAGATCAGCTGATAACAGTGTTGATGATGGGCCTTGTTCCAGTAAAGTTCAGCCAAAGTCACTATTGATTTGAACCATATTCAGGAAAGACCAGCGAAAAGTCATAATGAAAATGATCCTTGTTCCAGGTTGTCCCCCTACATTTTTCAGGAATAACAAAAAAGCCTGAAACACTGTTTAAAAACAATAGTAAAGAAGTACAGAAAGAAAACTTCGTAGTTTTGTAGTTCATTGAAGTGATCAAGGAAGATGTGTATAATGTATTTCATGAAGATGTTCCTTGAAAGAAACATTCCTCATTATCTCCTTCACACAGGCGCTAGAAACTTTCCATTCTGATCTTGTGCTTCTTAAATGTCTTTAAAGATCATGTGAAAAGAGAGAGAGAGAGAGAGAGAGAGAGAGAGAGAGAGAGAGAGAGAGAGAGAGAGAGAGTTGAGCAGGGAAGGTGGGGGAGATGTCATGGATGAGATCTAGCCAATGTAAACTGACCTTCAAGTGAGCCTAGTGCTTTAATATGGTCTTGGAATTTACCTTTACTGCATTTAAATTTACCTGACATAGTTAACAGGGTTTGTTTCCTGCACTGCATTTGAAGTTTCCTGACATTTGTTAACAGGGTTTGTGGGAGTGTACATGGCTGGGTACATTCTGGAAACAACCAAAAGCTGGAGTGCCGTCTTTAACCAAACGGCAGCCATTTGTTTGTTTGGAAACGTGGTCTTCTTGCTGCTGGGAACTGCCCAACGCATCATATGATTTCTTCGCAGCTTACATTTTGTTTATTCTGGTTTTGTCCCCGACGTTTTTTTTGTTTTGATCTGTGGAGTTTTTAATTCTTGTTTTGTTTCTGATGTGGATTTTTGTTTTTATCTTCAGACTTTCTTTAAATTTTTAAATTCTGGTTTACTTTTTGATAGATTTTTGTTTGTATCTGCGCAGTTTTTCTTTTAATCTGCGCAGATTCTTTTATTTCTGGTTTTGTTTCCAGTGGATTTTTGTTTGTATCTGCAGGTTTCCTTTAATTCAGGTTTTTGTTTCTTATGGAATTTTGTTTGTATCCGAAGGTTTCCTTTAATTCAGGTTTTTGTTTCTTATGGAATTTTGTTTTAATCTGCTGGCTTTGTTTCATGATTTGAAAATGTGTGCGTGTGTGTGTGTGTGTGTGTGTGTGTGTGACAGAGAGTGTGTGTGTGTAACTGTGTATGGGAAAGAGATCCATACCTTCATCTGTGTATACGTATGGACATATATCTGACATCGGTGAAAAACATGATTGTCTGCAGGTTTTTTTTTGTTTTTTCATTTTGGGTTGTTTTTTTTCATTATCAGTGCATATTGCTTGGATCTTTACTGTGTTCATTTTTCAGTTTGGAATATGCTGAAGTTATAAACACCTTTTCATGTGGGAACTATTCCTTTTTCCCCCGGTTCAATCACAGGTGTTGCTTTTTGTTTTTGCTAACCTACCTCCTGTATTTTTCCTGATTCCCAAAACCCACAGGTCTGGAAAAGCCTTTATTTTTATGACAGAGAATGTTTTGATAACATCATTCCTGCTGAGCTTACCTAATCATATGACTCATTGATTATAGCCATGTCAAATTTGGCTTTTCTCAGAAATAATGACTGAAACAGACTGGCAATGTTGAAAACAGGCCAAAGCACTGATACACAATGGAAAACAGAGTACACAGTCATGCGTGTTTAATACTTTGTACAAAACAGGCAAATGATTTTAACAGGCAAATGATTTTTTAAACGTTTGACTCTTGAAGAAGACATGACAATCGTTTGAAATTTGCAGTCTGTTTTGTTTGCACTCGGTTTTTGGTGTTTAGTTGTATTTTGAGTTTTATTACGAATCTTGTGTTATTCATTGTGTTTTAATGTTGCTTTGTGTATGTATTTTCTCATTTATTGTTTACTTGATGAATGAAATTAGTATGTTTACTTGTGGTACATTTGCTTATGTATTTTGAATACATGTTCTTTACCCAACAAACATTCCTCTTTCATATCTGTTTTCATTTCATCTGGATAATTGGTTGGCTGGCTCTAGTTTTCAGAAACAGATTCAGATTTTTCTTTTTTTTTTTTTTTCTTTTCTTTTTTTTTTTTCAAGATTTTACTGAAAATTTGAATAATGTTTACCCCAGCTGCTGAAGCAATCGTTTTACATGAAATTTTACTGCTACTCCTTGTCAGCATTTATGGAGTTGTTTAGAGGATAAATGATATTTTTTTAGAATAAAAAGTAACGAAGGCTTAATTTGTAAATTGTTTCTTTTGAAAGAAACTTTTAAATACTGTTTTTGAAGAAAATGAATCAGCATTTGAATTTCAGAGAATCTGGAACAGTTGGTTTGTTTCTTATTGTAAGTTGGCATATCATCGTGTGTGTGTGTGTGTGTATGAATGTGTGTATGAATGTGTGTATGAATTTTAAAAGTAGCTTTATTTTTGAATATAAGTATACATGTATGAGTGAGTATATGTATTTATGCTGCATGGACATTTTAGTGTGCAAATATTTTTAGAGTGTATTATCCCCTTTTATGGGAAATCCTATACATGTTTGTGCATACATACATCTGTAAGTGTGCTTTATGTCTGTTATTCTCTTTGTGTGTGTCATCAGGTGTGTATGTGTAAGTATACAGTGCTTTTTATTGGTTTTGGTGATATTTGGGAGGCTGACCGTTATTCAGATTCTGTCAGAGCTGCAGGCTTTTCGTAGTGTCTTTGAAAGGCACTACTGATGTAGAAATCAGGCATTTGGATTATGCAAGCAGATCTGCAAGGACTGCACTGTTGGCATAAATGCTAGCTACGATTTCACTGCAACACTTTGTGATGAAATGCTATGTCCCAAACCAAAAGTTCAGAAATTTAAAAACATGCCTTACAGACAGAGCAGCAGCTTAAATTGAATCGAGGCAGTATAGAGCTTTACACTTAGACTTACTTTGTTTGAAAAGGGCCAGGTTCATCAAAGGGGAAATGAAAAAGTCAGAGGAAAAAGATGATTGCGAATTTGCAGCCCAGTCGTTTCATTTCGTTGTAAGCTATTCTGTGTCAAGTCAAAGCCACACAATAACTAAGGAGATGTACGTCGTCTTGGTCTAGACCATGTCATGTGCAAAGCGAAGTGTGATTGAGAGTTCAGAGTGCTATGGAGTGTGGCATAGCCAGTGAATGCTGTGCTTCAAATTGAAATGCCACACTTAACTCTTTCATCCCTACAACCTGGGTTTCAGAAATCCTACCCTTCCTTCCTGCAGCCCGGAAAACTGGGCAGCACAAAACCCCTCCTTTCCTTCCTGCAGCCCGGAAAATCGGTTCTTGTGGTAAGTGCTTTGAACTTCACGCGAGTCGCATCATCGGTACACGTCATGACCGGGTGGCTCGCGCGGCAGTGTTTATGAATGGAATGGATGCCAGAAGGCCCATACAGCGTGGGAAAGTGGTTGCCGCTCTCTTCTAGCCGGTTTGTTACTACATTTGTGGCAGTTCTCACTTTACACTTCTTTTTTTTTTTCTCTAAATCCAGGAATGAAGGGAATACTCATATTATAAGAAGGAAGAAAGGTGGCAGAGTGGTTAAGATGTTCGCCTGCCAATCCAATGTGTGAGAAGTGCGTGGGTTCGAGCCCTGCCTTTCTCGCCCTTTCTTTCCCAGTTTGAATGACAAATCGAACTGAACGTCAAGTCCATCGGATGGGGACTATAAGCGAGTCGGACCCGTGTGCCTTCCTGGCCTCCTGCACACGTTAAACAACCCATGGCAGTTGAAAATCGAAAAGAGCAGGGGGAGTTCCCCGCTGCCCTGGCAAAATTGATGTAGATTGAAGATAGCTGCCTAGTATTTCTTACCAAGCCACAAAAAAATTGTCACTTACTGTTGTCGTGTGCCATCGTGTGCCGGTGGAAATGGAGGACACGTATAAACATCGCATGCATCCTATGTGAGAAACTGGAGGGATAAATGAAAATGAGTGATTGATATTTGAATGGTACAGGAAACGACTGAATGAGCGCCAGTAGGCTGCTCTTCGGCCGGCTCTACCTGGGTAGGCAGCCTGTTGAGTGAGTGAGGTAGTGTGTTTATTGTAAAGCGCTTAGAGCTTGGTCTGTGACTGAGGATAGGTGCTATATAAATACCCAATATAATAATAATAATAATAAGAATCTAGGAACAAGAGGAAGTAATGGTTCATAGAAAAGTAGGAATGAAAGAGTTAGGATGTCAAAATGGTACACTTTGCACATTTTAGGCCCTGGCAGCTCTGTACAAGAACCAAAATTATTGTCATGGTGCTATCATGTGAATAAAAGCATGCTAAAAAAAAAGCCAGTAATGGTTTCAATGTGGAATAAAACAACACACAGACAAAATTGCTTTACCTCTTGATTGTAATACATATCTAATGTCAGATCTTTTGTCATGTTTGTATATTTAAGATCCTCAAACTTACTCATTTCTCAAACTTACAGTGTGAATTTTAAAAAGTGAAATTCCTGGCTGTGCATTTTTTTTTTTTTATGATTTTACCTTTCCTTGTTTTGTTTTGTTTTTTTGTAGTTGTGGTATTTGATGTTTTTTTTTCTTTGCTTTTACTTCTTCATTGATCTGCTTATTTTTTGCTGATTGTAAAAAAGAAATGTTTGAAGTGGTAAAACATCACAGTGAAGAGTATCATTCTATCTTATTTGCATACAGAGTAATGAATATGCTTAGACGTGAGTAGTGGTTTCTTTTTTCATTGGATGTGATCACATGCTGATTGTAAAAAAGAAATGTTTGAAGTGGTAAAACATCACAGTGAAGAGTATCATTCTATCTTATTTGCATACAGAGTAATGAATATGCTTAGACGTGAGTAGTGGTTTCTTTTTTCATTGGATGTGATCACATGCTGATTGTAAAAAAGAAATGTTTGAAGTGGTAAAACATCACAGTGAAGAGTATCATTCTATCTTATTTGCATACAGAGTAATGAATATGCTTAGACGTGAGTAGTGGTTTCTTTTTTCATTGGATGTGATCACATGCTGATTGTAAAAAAGAAATGTTTGAAGTGGTAAAACATCACAGTGAAGAGTATCATTCTATCTTATTTGCATACAGAGTAATGAATATGCTTAGACGTGAGTAGTGGTTTCTTTTTTCATTGGATGTGATCACATGCTGATTGTAAAAAAGAAATGTTTGAAGTGGTAAAACATCACAGTGAAGAGTATCATTCTGTCTTATTTGCATACAGAGTAATGAATATGCTTGGATGTGAGCAGTGGTTTCTTTTTTCATCTGATATGATCACATGCTGATTGTAAAAAAGAAAAAAGATTTTTAACTGGTGCTTCAAGTTTAAAAATAGATAAGGGTTTGCGTTTTATGTTTGATTTTAATTTGAATGTGATTATGCTCCTATACTTTCAGTGCTTATGCAGTTTTCACATTTGGCTGGAAACATGATTTGAAAGTGTCTGGAATAAAATTCCTGACTTTCTGATTCGTACCCAAATCCTACAGCATATAGGAGAGAGATGAACCAGAATCAAGGGCCACGTCTGTATGTAATTTTTTTTTTTTTTTCAAATTATGATTTTTTTTTTTTTTTTTGCCATCTCATTCTCTGTGCCCAAGTGATGTTACACCCATGCCATTTTTCCCAGATCTCTCGTACACAGCCACACCCACATGCTGTCACAGTTCCAGCACCAGCAGTCTAAGAGGGAGCAATTAATATCCAGTCATCATAGACATCTTCTTCTTCATTCCTGGCCTTGCTAAATGGGCTGCCCGGTGTTGTGCTTGAAGTCTGCCATCATCCTCAGTGACATCGACAATCCCCACAGTTTGTACCCAAGGTCCACTGCACCTGGTCACGTTTCCTGTCGTAGGGTGTCAGAGGTGAATAACGAGTCGGTAGACAACCACTGCAGAAGGCCATGCACTACTGCTGAATCTTCAGTGCTGTGTAGTGGGCCTGTTCTGATCCAGCCTACGTACAAACGTCACCTAGTAGGCTGTCTGTTGTGACAGTGAAGGCTTGGTGACAGAGCCACAGTGAGCAAGCTTAGCTTTCCCCGAAGATGGCGTATGGCTGCCTTAATGGCGGGATAAAAAACGGTCATACACACAAAACTCCACTGCCTCTCTATACAGGCAGTGTCCGCAGGAGTATCAGCCTGCGTACGCAGAAAGAAAGAAAGCAAGCTTCGCTCTTGGAAGAGTGCCACCATGACATTGTCCATGCGTTGTTAGTGTCCATAAACTTGCCAGTACCGATGACTGACCAGCTCACAACGTCATGGACGTGGAGAGGAAATGAAAACTGAGGTCACCATGAGAGCAGGGCTAGGTCACAGGCTTTGAAACTTTTTTTCTTTTGAAGATGATCCGTGAAAACGAGGATCATGCTATAGAGGTTTTTTCAGGTCAGAGAGTGCATGACAGGGCTGTACTGGATCGTTCCTTTCATTAATAAATCCCAGGGTCAAACACGCCCAAGGCACAAGGCACCTGCCTTGTTGGCTAGGATATTTAACCAACATTCTCAGTTTCATCTGTTAAATAGATGAAACTTGTCTTGTGGGTTTCCAGTCTTCCCATTTGATGGCCAGGGCCAAAAATTAAGGTAATCAATGCCTCTGATAGGAATTGAACCCAGAACCTCCCAGCCATAAGTCAGTGACGCTAATCACTGCACTCCAGCAGCTGGTTTATTTTTGTATGATCTGTTCCAGAATACAGTGGCTGAACTATAATCAGCTGAAGAAAAGACACACTGGAGTGTCACTGCAGTGGAAGAGGTTATAAATGCATTTCTATTTGATTTTCCCCTATTATTCCTGGTAAATGATGAAAATAGGTTGACGAATTTTACACCAGCTCTTCTACTTAACAATTCACTTTGAGTTTAGTGGTTAACAATGTCTAAAGGTTAATGAGTTTTATTATGACACACTCACAGTAAATAATGAAAAAAAGCTAAAGATCTTTGTTCTCATGGATAATGATGAAAAGGGGTTAATACTTTTTTTTTAAATCTGGCTTGGTGATCAGGGGTACACAAGCTTTTACAAGGAAGCATCAGTTTTCCCTGTACAGAGATACATGTGATGATTATGACATGTTCCACTTGATGATGACCAGGTGAAATCTTGAAACAGAAAACGAAGATGGATGCTTTTGTGATAAAAGATGGATGATTTTGTGATAAAGGAGAGAAAATCAAAGTTGATGTTTTTATGAGATGTAAAATTAGTGTTTTGTTTTTGTTTTGCCAAATCTTGGTGGTGGGTTTAAAAAAAAAAAAAGCATTTCTTTTACATATGTCGACACTTTTTATGTTTCATATGCAATGAAACTATATTTACCAGATTTGCTTGCACATTAATTCTGTACATACATTTTGTTTTATTGATTTTACTGTTTTATAGTGTAATGCCTTGAATGCTGAGCTTTAGTGAATGCAAGTGGCTGTGTATGGATTTTAAAGAAAGGCACTATACCCTTAGCACAATTTAAAGCTGTAAAATCTTCAACTAAATAAGTTTCCACTGTTCATTGAAATAGGACAAGAAAGACAGTGGTACCACGTAGCCTGATTTGTTGGGCCCCTTAATACTCTTCAGTAGTGGTTGATTGACGTGTGTGTGTGTGTGTGTGTGGTGTGTGTGTGTGTGTGTGTGTGTGTGTGTACATGCATGCACACGTGTGCATAGGTATGTGCAGACTAATTCATTAAACTTGTATTTTTCAGCTGTGGGGAAAGGTGAAGCACATGTGATTGATGATCATTTTTGCTGCAGCTGTTGTTTACAACTGCGATTGCCATCAGTGTATATATGTGACCAGTTTGAGAGGAAGAAATTTTTACTTGCACAAATATTCATGACTAACATAGAGCCAAAATCTGAAGAAAAGCACAAGGTTGAAACTATACAAAGAAACTTTCTTCATATTGGCATTACTGACGAGGACTCAGACATTGAGAACTGTGATGGTTTACTTTGCTAGATAACTCAGAGCTCCAAGTTTGAAGTACAGTCATCAGGTTTCAGAATGCTAAAGTTTTGTTTGTTTGTATTTTTTTGTGTGTGTTTTTTTTAGTTCTTTTCTGTGGAACAAGAAGCATAGGGAAACAAGTTTGACAAACATCCCCCCATGTCACTGAAAGCAACATATCAAAGATTTGTTAGGACAAAATAAGAGGAGGGGGTGAGGAGGAGGGGGGGGGGGGCAGGACATGCTGACGTGCAAAAAGTACACCCTGAACAGATGGCCCGTGGGCACCACAGAAGTGTCTGTTCCCCAAGAGAACCGATTGTCATGTCAGGTTTGAGCTGATTTTCCCCGGGGCAAAAATCAGTGGAAGGCCAGTACTGGCTTTGATTGTCTACCCCTGGTGTAGATGGGAGAGACACATCACTTGTCAGGTGGTGTTGAACAGAGACACATCACTTGTCAAGTGGTGTTGAACAGAGACACATCACTTGTCAGGTGGTGTTGAACAGAGACACATCACTGTCAGGTGGTGTTGAACAGAGACACATCACTTGTCAAGTGGTGTTCCCAGTGCACAGGGTAACAGAGACACATCACTTGTCAGGTGGTGTTCCCAGTGCACAGGATAACAGGACAGTTCATGGTGTAGATGGGAGAGACACATCACTTGTCAAGTGGTGTTCCCAGTGCACAGGATAACAGGACAGTTCATGGTGTAGATGGGAGAGACACATCACTTGTCAAGTGGTGTTCCCAGTGCACAGGATAACAGGACAGTTCATGGTGTAGATGGGAGAGACACATCACTTGTCAAGTGGTGTTCCCAGTGCACAGGATAACAGGACAGTTCATGGTGTAGATGGGAGAGACACATCACTTGTCAAGTGGTGTTCCCAGTGCACAGGATAACAGGACAGTTCATGGTGTTAGATGGGAGAGACACAAAACACTTGTCAAGTGATGTTCCCAGTGCACAGGATAACAGGACAGTTCATGGTGTAGATGGAGAGACACATCACTTGTCAAGTGGTGTTCCCAGTGCACAGGATAACAGGACAGTTCATGGTGTTGAACAGAGACACATCACTTGTCAAGTGGTGTTCCCAGTGCACAGGATAACAGAGACACATCACTTGTCAAGTGGTGTTCCCAGTGCACAGGATAACAGGACAGTTCATGGTGAACAGAGACACATCACTTGTTGCAAGTGGTGTTCCCAGTGCACAGGATAACAGCAGGGACACATCACTTGTCAAGTGGTGTTCCCAGTGCACAGGGTAACAGAGACACATCACTTGTCAAGTGGTGTTCCCAGTGCACAGGATAACAGAGACACATCACTTGTCAAGTGGTGTTCCCAGTGCACAGGATAACAGAGACACATCACTTGTCAAGTGGTGTTCCCAGTGCACAGGATAACAGAGACACATCACTTGTCAAGTGGTGTTCCCAGTGCACAGGATAACAGAGACACATCACTTGTCAAGTGGTGTTCCCAGTGCACAGGTAACAGAGACACATCACTTGTCAAGTGGTGTTCCCAGTGCACAGGATAACAGAGACACATCACTTGTTGTCAAGTGGTGTTCCCAGTGCACAGGATAACAGAGACACATCACTTGTTGTCAGTGGTGTTCCCAGTGCACAGGATAACAGAGACACATCACTTGTTGCAGTGGTGTTCCCAGTGCTACAGGATCAAAGAGACACATCACTTGTCAAGTGGTGTTCCCAGTGCACAGGATAACAGGACAGTTCATGGTGTAGATGGGAGAGACACATCACTTGTCAAGTGGTGTTCCCAGTGCACAGGGTAAACATCATAGTTCATGGTGTTGATGGGAGAACACATCACTTGTCAAGTGGTGTTTCCCAGTGCACAGGATAACAGAGACACATCACTTGTCAAGTGGTGTTCCCAGTGCACAGGATAACAGAGACACATCACTTGTCAAGTGGTGTTCCAGTGCACAGGATAACAGAGACACATCACTTGTCAAGTGGTGTTCCCAGTGCACAGGATAACAGAGACACATCACTTGTCAAGTGGTGTTCCCAGTGCACAGGGTAACAGAGACACATCACTTGTCAAGTGGTGTTCCCAGTGCACAGGAGTAACAGAGACACATCACTTTCAAGTGGTGTTCCCAGTGCACAGGATAACAGAGACACATCACTTGTCAAGTGGTGTTCCCAGTGCACAGGTAACAGAGACACATCACTTGTTCAAGTGGTGTTCCCAGTGCACAGGATAACAGAGACACATCACTTGTCAAGTGGTGTTCCCAGTGCACAGGATAACAGAGACACATCACTTGTCAAGTGGTGTTCCCAGTGCACAGGATAACAGAGACACATCACTTGTCAAGTGGTGTTCCCAGTGCACAGGATAACAGAGACACATCACTTGTCAAGTGGTGTTCCCAGTGCACAGGATAACAGAGACACATCACTTGTCAAGTGGTGTTCCCAGTGCACAGGATAACAGAGACACATCACTTGTCAAGTGGTGTTCCCAGTGCACAGGATAACAGAGACACATCACTTGTCAAGTGGTGTTCCCAGTGCACAGGATAACAGAGACACATCACTTGTCAAGTGGTGTTCCCAGTGCACAGGATAACAGAGACACATCACTTGTCAAGTGGTGTTCCCAGTGCACAGGATAACAGAGACACATCACTTGTCAAGTGGTGTTCCCAGTGCACAGGATAACAGAGACACAGTCACTTGTAAGTGGTTTCCCAGTGCACAGTACAGAGACACATCACTTGTCAAGTGGTGTTCCCAGTGCACAGGTAACAGGACATTCATGGTGTTGAACAGAGACACATCACTTTGTCAAGTGGTGTTCCCAGTGCACAGGTAACAGGACAGTTCATGGTGTTGAACAGAGACACATCACTTGTTGTCAAGTGGTGTTCCCAGTGCACAGGGATAACAGGACAGTTCATGGTGTTGAACAGAGACACATCACTTGTTGTCAAGTGGTGTTCCCAGTGCACAGGTAACAGGACAGTTCATGGTGTTGAACAGAGACACATCACTTGTTGTCAAGTGGTGTTCCCAGTGCACAGGATAACAGGACAGTTCATGGTGTTGAACAGAGACACATCACTTGTTGTCAAGTGGTGTTCCCAGTGCAAGGATAACAGGACAGTTCATGGTGTTGAACAGAGACACATCACTTGTTGTCAAGTGGTGTTCCCAGTGCAGAGGATAACAGGACAGTTCATGGTGTTGAACAGAGACACATCACTTGTTGTCAAGTGGTGTTCCCAGTGCCAGAGGATAACAGGACAGTTCATGGTGTTGAACAGAGACACATCACTTGTTGTCAAGTGGTGTTCCCAGTGCAGAGGATAACAGGACAGTTCATGGTGTTGAACAGAGACACATCACTGTTGTCAAGTGGTGTTCCCAGTGCAGGGTAACAGGACAGTTCATGGTGTTGAACAGAGACACATCACTTGTTGTCAAGTGGTGTTCCCAGTGCACAGGGTAACAGGACAGTTCATGGTGTTGAACAGAGACACATCAATCTGTTGTCAAGTGGTGTTCCCAGTGCACAGGATAACAGGACAGTTCATGGTGTTGAACAGAGACACATCACTTGTTGTCAAGTGGTGTTCCCAGTGCACAGGTAACAGACAGTTCATGGTGTTGAACAGAGACACATCACTTGTTGTCAAGTGGTGTTCCCAGTGCAAGGATAACAGACAGTTCATGGTGTTGAACAGAGACACATCACTGTTGTCAAGTGGTGTTCCAGTGCAGAGGATAACAGGACAGTTCATGGTGTTGAACAGAGACACATCACTTGTTGTCAAGTGGTGTTCCCAGTGCAGAGGATAACAGGACAGTTCATGGTGTTGAACAGAGACACATCACTTGTTGTCAAGTGGTGTTCCCAGTGCAGAGGATAACAGGACAGTTCATGGTGTTGAACAGAGACACATCACTTGTTGTCAAGTGGTGTTCCCAGTGCAGAGGATAACAGGACAGTTCATGGTGTTGAACAGAGACACATCACTTGTTGTCAAGTGGTGTTCCCAGTGCAGAGGATAACAGGACAGTTCATGGTGTTGAACAGAGACACATCACTTGTTGTCAAGTGGTGTTCCCAGTGCAGAGGATAACAGGACAGTTCATGGTGTTGAACAGAGACACATCACTTGTTGTCAAGTGGTGTTCCCAGTGCAGAGGATAACAGGACAGTTCATGGTGTTGAACAGAGGTTTCTACTTGTTGTCAAGTGGTGTTCCCATGCACAGGACAATATCACAGTTCATGGTGTTGAACAGAGAACATCACTTGTTGTCAAGTGGTGTTCCCAGCACAGGATAACATGGCAGTTCATGGTGTTGAACAGAGACAATACTTGTTGTCAAGTGGTGTTCCCATGCACAGGTAACAGACATGTTCATGGTGTTGAACAGAGACACATCACTTGTTGTCAAGTGGTGTTCCCAGTGCACAGAGATAACAGACAGTTCATGGTGTTGAACAGAGACACATCACTTTTTGTCAAGTGGTGTTCCCAGTGCACAGGTAACAGGACAGTTCATGGTGTTGAACAGAGACAATACTTGTTGTCAAGGGTGTTTCCAGTCAAGGATAACAGGACAGTTCATGGTGTTGAACAGAGACATCACTTGTTGTCAAGTGGTGTTCCCAGTGCACAGGATAACAGACAGTTCATGGTGTTGAACAGAGACACATCACTTGTTGTCAAGTGGTGTTCCAGTGCACAGGTAACAGGACAGTTCATGGTGTTGAACAGAGACACATCACTTGTTGTCAAGTGGTGTTCCAGTGCACAGGATAACAGACAGTTCATGGTGTTGAACAGAGACACATCACTTGTTTCAAGTGTGTTCCCAGTGCAAGGTAACAGGACAGTTCATGGTGTTGAACAGGACACTCACTTGTGTCAAGTGGTGTTCCAGTGCACAGGATAACAGGACAGTTCATGGTGTTGAACAGAGACACATCACTTGTTGTCAAGTGGTGTTCCAGTGCACAAGGATAACAGACATTCATGGTGTGTGAACAGAGACACATCACTTGTTGTCAAGTGGTGTTCCAGTGCAAGGATAACAGGACAGTTCATGGTGTTGAACAGCAATCACTTGTTGTCAAGTGGTGTTCCCAGTGCAAGGTAACAGACATTCATGGTGTTGAACAGAGACACATACTTGTTGTAAGTGGTGTTCCCAGTCACATAGGACAACAGGCAGTTCATGGTGTTGAACAGAGGAAAATCACTTGTTGTAAGTGGTGTTCCATTGCAGGACACACAGTTCATGGTGTTGAACAGAAATCACTTGTTGTCAGTGGTGTTCCCATGCACAGGATAACAGGACAGTTCATGGTGTTGAACAGAGACACATCACTTGTTGTCAAGTGGTGTTCCCAGTGCAAGGATAACGGACAGTTCATGGTGTTGAACAGAGACACATCACTTGTTGTCAAGTGTGTTCCCAGTCAAGGATAACAGGACAGTTCATGGTGTTGAACAGAGACACATCACTTGTTGTCAAGTGGTGTTCCCATCACATTGGACAACGTCGCAGTTCATGGTGTTGAACAGAGACTTATTACTTGTTTTAAAGTGGTATTCCTGTCACATTAGACCATGTCCCAGTTCATAGTGTTGAACAGAGAACTTCTTCACTTGTTTTGAAATGGTGCTCCTGTCACCATAAGACAATATCGCAATTCAGTGTGTTGAACAGAGACACATCACATGTATTTAAGTGTTCTTGTCTCCCTTGGGCATCTCTATTCATTGTATTGAATAGGCATGTCACTTGTAAGTGATGTTCCTGTCGCCATAGGACCACAACACAAATTCTTGGTGTTGGACAGTCTTATCACTTGTAAGTGATGTTCCTGTCGCCATCATAGGACCACAACACAAATTCTCGGTGTTGGACAGTCTTATCACTTGTAAGTGATGTTCCTGTCGCCATAGGACCACAACACAAATTCTTGGTGTTGGACAGTCATATCACTTGTACTAATGTTATATCTCAGTGTCCCTAGGATAATATGACAATTCATGGTGCTGAGCAGAGACACATAACTTGTAGTAATGTGGTGTCCCTGTCACCATAGGACAACAGTGGCTTTCCAAAGCTGCCGGCAAACGATGGGGTCATAAAATGGCAAGAAAACTTGAAGAGTAAAGTGGATTTGTCTAGGTATTTCGTGATCACACATTTGATCGGATAATAAATTCTTGTTAAATCACATGCTTCTCCATGGTCTATAATTCCCATTTACAAACTATTTGGTTTGGAACCAAAGTTTCATTGAGTTTTTCATAGCAATTTAGCTACCTCAGATGAGCAGTAATAGCTGCAAAACAGTGATAAATGGATTACGCTTGCTATGGGTTACAGTTTGATAGTTATCATTGCTGATTCCATTCTCCTGAAATACCAATAGTTAACTTGATGGTGGTGTCTTTCACTTGCGGAGTCTGCAGTCATGAAATACAAGGTAGTGCATCCATGGGGATGCTTCATGGAGGGGTTGTTGTGTCATGTCCAGTGGCTGTCACACAGTGGCATCTGCTAGGGAGTGGTTACGTTCCTTGACATCTTAATCGAATGCCATGAATGTGTCTGCACCCTGTGTCAACGCAGTGCAGATTTCCAGGGGAGATGCAGGACTGGTCCCAACGGTTTGGTTTGGCATTTGAGGACAGTGCTTTTCTGGGTCCCACTGTTACCGTTGGGTGTATCTTTTTTCTTTCTGTTGATGTGCACAAATAAGCACTTTCCAAATTCATGTAATATCAAGAAAAAAGTTAGTGTTCCAAATGTACCTCAGTTATGTATCTTTGGTGGATGTGCAGGAAGACTTTCATAAGAATCTCTTTTAAAATCAAAATTTTCGTAAACTTTAAGTGTTTCTAGTGGATAGAATTGTAATGAACAGTCTGGAATATTTTCAGTACATCTTTTGTTCTTCTTTCATTGCAGGATAATCTGCCATTTTATTTTGTTTGTACTTAACAAAAAAAAAAACATGTTGTAATGGGACTTAACCAAAGTATGTGAATGTACCGCAAAATATTATAGGGCATGTTAGGCATTTTTATTTCATAGAACAAATAGAATCCTGCAGTTTGCCCATTAGTGAAACCACTAGCATTTTAACCGCAGAACATTACATCTGGCATCATGACAACATTCCAGATTTCAGAGCAACCCATTTTCATGTTGACATACTTGTCAGTTTAGTAGCTTGCTGAATTATATATGAAGCTGATCTGGTTTAATTTTTTTTTTTTTTTGGTTCATCAATACTACGTTTAAGTAAAAGTGACTGGAGTAACATTTTTTAAGCAGACTGATGTGCCAGCTGTTATTCCGACTTTTTTCCAAGTGGATCATCTGTATCCACAAGTGGATATACAAAAACTCAAACCACATAATTTTTCCTCGCTATGACATGTAGTTTTGGATACCGACGGAAGACTCGCATTCATTTTTTTTTTAATCAGAAGCTCTTACAATTTTTTTTGTTTGTTTTGGTTGGTCTTCTCTACAATAAAATGCATAAGTTAATTTGTTAGTTGGTTGTTGTTTTCTTCGTATTAATATGTCTGTTGTTCCCGTTTAGATGTCTGCCAGTTTCAATTTCATTGTGTCTGTTCAGCTGTCTGTCCATCTCTTTTTTTGTTCAGATGGTTGGGTGGATGCCTAGCGCTGAAAAGGGACAAGAACGCTGTTCCTCATCCACAGGACTAATGACACAACTGATCATCAGAAAAAGATTGTATTTGTAGAAGTCTGGCATGTTATCCACTCAAACATCACATTTGATCAATTTAACCTCATCCAGTCAATAAATACAATGGTACAGAAGACGCATGAAACGTTAAGATGTATTGGTATATGACACTTTCCATACAAACAGCATTTAATCGCTCCAGTCTCATCCACTCTTTGAATAGAATGATATATAGGATGTATATTGACATAAACTGGTGTATATTACATGTATAAACATATAATAAAAAACACAGATCAAATTTGCCAGCGCAACATTGTCTATTAAAAACCTTTATTTTTGTTTTATTATCTTCCCTACTGTCTCAGTGGTATAGCTGTCACACAGTTCGTTCCACCTCCCACTTGCACAGCCACACCCATGGTGTCCTCTACTCAAAGCTCAGCACTGGCAGTCCACCAGAAGTGATCGTCATTGGGCCAGCATGAAACAATCCACCAGAGACTGCGCTTTGGTGGTTTTGGTGATGCTTGGTCTAATTCAACATACACAGGATTCTGGCTACTAAGCGCCATGTTGACTTAATCAATTAACTTGGCTGCAGCATTAGCATCCCAGCGTGGAAAGTGCCATGCCCATCAAACAGCTCTCACTAACAACTAGACATTGCAAAATTTGACAAGAACTGATCATGAGCATGCATTCAGAGAAGAAATAACTACAAGATTACAGCAAAAGCTGGGTATAAAAGAGCAAAGACATTGAGAAGTGTGTGTGTGTGTTTCTCTAATGACGATCATTTGCAGGTGATGATGATGAAGACGAAGCTAAGGAATCCCATTCTTGTCTGAGACCACATGTCAGGGCTTTTTTTTCTTTTTATTGTATCTCAGTATCATCCAGGCCCCAAAGACATCGACAACTGCTGAGTTGGTCAGAAAATTAGAGAAACCCTGGGCTGGCGCCAGCAAGAGCTGTAAAATCCCACAAATGTATGCCATTTACAGGGATCAAACCCATAGCCTTACAACTAGCAACTCTGACAGTGCCGGCACACGTAGCAACTTCTGAGCCTTCACGGTCTGAGCCAGTCTTGCACAGGGTCGGTGAAACTTGTCCGCAACATTGAGAGTAGATTGTTGACAGATTAGAAAGTCGAGTTAGCTTTCCATATCTCTTTTGCTTGCCATCGTGGCTTTTGAAATGGCAACTGTTTTTCCTGACGCCAATTTAGTTGTAAGTTCGATTACGCAAGTTGAAATAAACTCCGGAATGTACATGACAGCAGAAGGTCTTCAAAGAAGAAACCCTTTTCGGGCATAATGACAACGTTAAAATGTAAAAATTAAGTCCTCCACTGACAGCAATGTGAACTTTCAGGGTCTTTCTTCTTTTAGACCAGATTATGAGTTTATGGCCGGCCAGAGTCAACTTTCGGTTCCTGGGTAAGAATCCTCTTGTGGACATGCCTGGTTAGGGCTGTGACAGTCCACCTATGGTATCTAACATGGAACATCACCTAAGATTTGTGATATTCTCAACACTTCGGGAAACACAATGCAATCCTATGGATTCCTACAGAGACCAGCAAAGCATAGAAAAAGGAAATGGAGGAAAGTGATTTAGAAGTAGGTTGCAAAAAAAAAAAAAAATCAAAATATTAAAACCTTTGGTTGACGTCAAAAGAATGAAACAAGGAGTTATTTGAATACATTAAAAAGGAGACAACATAAATCTGGAGTTACTTGAATACTAAAACAGGAGACAACACATTAAAGGGAGTCGCTGGAACACATTAAACAGAAGACAGCACAACATATTGGAAGTACTTAAACACATATAACAGGAGACGACACAACAAAGGGGAGTTACTGGAATGCATGAAACCGGAGACCACACAATAAGGGTAACGGTCAGCATGAAGGAAAGTAAGCTTCAAAGTAGGACCACTGGCGGAAAATATGAAAACAAATGTTGAAATACTAAACGTTACCCAGCCCCATCCTTTTGAAATCTCTGTTAAGTCATTTTTCTAGTGGCTGAGGACTTGTTAACCTGCATCATTTACTTATTTCCATTGTTCGTTTCCTTGTTCTTGTCCTACCTGAAAAAGACCGATAGACCGATGCTCGTTACGTAAGTATTTGTTATTTCCATTCGGTGGTTAGAACATCAACATTCATTTTCTCATCTTTGATTATTTCGTTCAAATATGCTCTCATGTGGAGCGTCCTCTTTTGATTAGTATGATTCATTCATCTAGATGCATGGCAAACAATTTGCTGGCATTCCACATACATGGCACCGGCACGACACTGAAATGCCACCGCCATCTAAAACCTGCGCAAACGAAAATACTGTCCAACTCCACCAACACGACACGTCACTGGCACGATACCGATACCGGCACCGACACCATCACAAAACATTGCTTGGGTCCATATAGCGACTGGTGCTGTGTTGGCCGTCTTTCATCCTTGACATAGGGGCATGAATGTGTGCGCTCACTTCTCGCAAAATGTTGGACAAAATATCAGCTGCTGAGGACGTAAATGTGATCGAAGCTTATGTTGAATGGAATGGTCAGGAGCAGTCCTGTACTTTCCGGTCCAACCGTGCCAAAGCAGTAGATTCTTTTATCAACGGATGCACCCAAAGCCTTTTCTTTTTCTAAGTCCTGCTTTGACGTCCTGTTACTTGCTTGATTTACCATTATGATGACCTTACACAGTCTTACTTATCTCTGTTTTGCAAAAACAAAAGAAAGTGTGTGTGTGAGTTTGCGTGTGCGAACGAGCGTATGTCTGTGTGCGCACGCGCATGTGGTCCACCTTAGTTCTATTCTGAGCAATGCGTTTGTAAATGTCTCCCCTTCAGCTTGGCAGAAATTGCTTTTTATAATCCGATTTTGACACAACGGATGAATGAATCATACTAATCAAAAGAGGACGCTCCACATGAGAAATAGACCGTACAATAATTACATAGGGGAGCAATGTGTATATGCACTGCAGATGTGTGTACGTTTGAATATACTTTTGAGCGAGACACCTCTCTCTCTCTCTCTCCATCACTCTCTCCCTCTCTCTCACCTATGTGGAACTGAATATTTCCCCTGCGCCATCCTTCAAACGAAAAAGTGACAAAACGAAATACAAGGATGACACAAGGAATGAAGAGACAAACACAAAGGGAAAGAAATCTCATTTTTTGTTTCTGTGGAGATCGATTCTATGAGATCTCATGACTTGGTCTCTTCCCTTCTGTGAATATCCTTATAGCGAAAAAAAGGTCTACAAGGAAATCATGAGAAAAGCCTGGAAGCTAAAGTGTGTGTGTGTGTTGTGGGGAGGAGGGGGCGTGGGTCTGCGCACTCTCTCTCTCTCTGTTACGATAATGATTACATACTGGACCGAAATAGGTTCCAAAACTGCACATCATAGTAACACTGTATTTACAAAACAATCTTAATAGTAGTGATGCTATGAAAAAAAATATAATGCAATTGCACATTCATAAATCATACACACTGCACCCCAACATTTTTCTTTCTTTCTGATTTTCTTCTCAAGGTTCATATAGCTTATTCCCTCTTTTCTTTTCTTTCTCTTTAATTTTTGTTTGTTTGCTCGCTTGCTTGTTTTGTCCCTTGCAAAGAAAGTTTTTTCTGCAAATTGAAATATACATCTTGCATCATTGCAATAAAAATAAATGCGGCAATAGTTAAGAAGTACGAGTAGCACACATTAATTAAGGTAAGTTACAGAATGAACTAGTAGCAGGGTAATTTCAAACTCTAAGGATTTTTTTACAACAAACATTTAAAAGAAAAATCTACAAGATATAGGCAAAAGGATAACATAATGGCAATCGGTAGGGAAAAATGTCCGTATGCAAAATTTTGTATCACGCAATAGATCTCAAAATAATTTCTGATAAAATGATTTGCTAATTTTTGTTCTCTAATCGAAACTCGCTGACTCAGTATCCACTAGTCATTTAGTATTAAAACAAACATTTTAAACAGTGCACACATTTTCAACTCAAAATTATTTCCTAATTCTATCAGAAATAAATTACGCAGCTTTTTTGTTGTAAATTTGACACACATATACAAAAATGTTTTGGAACCATGATCTGAATAGAAACGGTGAAATATCAATGAACAAACTAAACAAGATGCAAAGAAAGTTTATCAAATACACAGTAGTGAGTACGACACAGAGAAATGAACTTTGGACAACTTATCTTCTTTAGGCGTTGTGATCAACAACATCAAAGATCCATAAAACAGTACTCCCCATATCATAGCAGGAAAATGGGGTGATTGAAATTTAGACTTCATCTACAACAATATCCCCAATATCACACCTACCGTGATAATGAACTGATCTTTTTATGGGAAACTTTGTCTACTTTGCTTTTCGTTTCAGCTAAAATTTAGTTAAAAAAAAAAAAAAAGACCACCGTTGAATGGTTAAGCACTGGTGTTAGCAGAAAGCCTTTAACTCTGTCAGCCGGAATTCAGTTCTCAAAAGAAGAAAATCTGGCCATTCATAAAAAAAAAAAAAAGACACACCCGCGCAGAGACAGACAAGTCAGAGAGAGTGGGAGGGAGGGAGAGTTGCGGGGGGGGGGGGGGGGGGGGGGGGGGGGACATACTGGCAGATAGACAACGCTTGGACACACACGGGGGCCAAAGTGTGAAAAAAAAATCATGTAGTTTCCCCACTTGGATCATCTAAATCATAATGACGGAACACACCGGTACTTGTAAAGTTGGCACGTGGTCTGTACATGCACAATCAATGTAATGGCATCGACATATCTTGCCAGGATAGCAAAATGATGTTTTAAAGCTGCAGGATTGAATCTCTCAAGCAATCGATAACACAAACAAAACAAACAAAAAAGTTAAAGGGAAAAACAAGAAAAGAAGAAGAAAAGACAAGAAAAGGTATAAAAAAAATAATAATAATAATAAAAAAAAAAAAAAAAAAAAAAAAAACGACGAAAGCGATAAAACTGGCAAACGTTGGACTAAAATCTTGCGCGTTTCCACCATTCCTTGCCCATACAAAGACGTAGGCCTGCTATAAGAAAGTATAGTTTTATTTCCCGCTCTTCAGCATTTTGTCAGACTTGAAATTTCCAAATGTCGATCATCACTTGTGGACACTGCGCGCACAACCCTGCACACTCTGTTGAAAGTAGGCCAAACTGTGTTGGAGTAATCTAACTGTACAACAAAGAAACTGACAGAAAAGAGAAAGAAACTTGCCTGCTATGCTGTTCTCTGCCTACGTTCGAAGCAGTTTTGTACACCAATGTTCTGCGGTGAACACCATCTCAAAGAATCATGGTTGGCCATGTTCTTACCAGTACAGCACTGTCTTCCGTTTACCCGTGAATCCTTTTTTTTTCTTCAGAAAATGAAAGCGCTGTTTGGTTTTCTCTCCTTACTCCTCGCACCCAACCCCATATCCCGGTTCCTTCCCCCAAACTCTCCGCCCGCCTCTTTCCTTAGTCCACCTTACACCGTGACGATATTTCCCCTGATGACGTTGACGCCACGCTGACTGACGTCAAACCAGATCTGTATCACTGGGACGGAGCCATGTGTCATCTGATAAGGTTTCTGTGGAGTACGGTCTGCAAACAATATCAACACTATACGTTTCTGTTACTGTGGTTTTTGATTGATTATTTGTAGTCTAACAATGCATAGATCAGAAAACTGACTTTGTATTTCACACACACACACACACACACACCACACACACACACACCACACACACACACATACACAAATACAAACATAGATGAAACGTAGACAATTTGAACGTCTGTACTACGATATGTGCGATGTGCGTGCGTGCGTGCTTGCGTCCGTCCGTGCTGCGTGCGTGCGTGCATGTGTGTGTGTGTGCATGTGCCTGTCTGTCTATGTGTGTGTGTGTGTGTGTGTGTGTGTGTGTGTGTATGAGAGAGACAGAGAAAGAGAGAGAGAGAGAGAGAGTGTGTGTGTGTGTGCGTGTGTCTGTCTATCTATGTGTGTGTATGAGAGAGAGGAGAGAGAGAGAGAGTGTGTGTGTGTGTGCGCGCCGCGCGCGCGTGTGTGTGTGTGTTTGCGTGCAATGCGCACAGTGATTAAAATGAAGACAGAAGACTTGTTTCCTTTTCTTCCTCATGAGCTCAATGATGTCATGTTTTAATTACTAAACAATGTCTGTTTATGGAACCGGGATATTTCTTACCTTACAGGCAAAAGAAGTGAACACGTGTAAATTTGTGTGTGCCCGTGTACTGTACGAAAGAACGATACACTGACAATGCCTACATCATTATCTAGTCGCATTGAATCCAGGAAAGAGAGAGAGCAAGAAAAAACATATGTACATAACAAGCACTAAGCAAGGGGGGATATATGTATACAATAAGCACATTTTACTGATTATTTAGATTTAATCACAGATCTTCAGCCTGTCAACACAAAAATGGACTTGCTCTCTATAAGTCGCACATGTCTCCAGGTTGGGATGAAGAAGATTCTATCGTACTTAGGTTCTCTAACCCAACAATAATCGGATTATTCTGTAGTGTGACCCTGAAATAAGCAGTGAGACTCTCGCAGCCTCTCAATTGAATATCTGACGCGGTCGTTTCGTACTACTGTCATTATGTAAGCTAGGCTTACATCTATTATGATCACCCTCACCACCATGAATAATCCTTTTCTATTTTGTTCATTTATTTCACATCTCTAATCCTTATGTTTTGCATTCAGGCAATAGCCTAAAATAATAATGCACAGAGACAAGGAAAAAAAACTGTAATTGATTTGTTAAAAAAGCTACTAGACGCTCAATTTCATCGACGACGTTTCTTAGTATACAAAAGTCCAGTGTGTCAGGACTTACCTGTGACTGCGAAGATTTAGTTTTTCTCGTTCTGGAAACACACACACACACACACACACACACACACACACACACACACACACACACGCGCATGCATGCACGCACACACACACACACACACACACACACACACACACACACACACACAATTATGCATATACATATATCTACAAAAACAAACCATGAGTCATGAAATCAAAAGCAAAAACTAGGACAAAGTCATCAACGAATTGAGAAAAAAAAAAGAGAAAAGAAAGAAAGAACACCAGCAGCTCAGGAAAGATGCAAAACCTGTGAACTATCCATCTCTCGTTCACCCATAAAAATGGCGTTTCTTCAGGAACACTGACCCTATGCACAATTCTAAAAAACACTGACCCTATGCACAGTCCTGTAAAACACTGACCCTATGCACAATCCTGTAAAACACTGACCCTATGCATAATCCTGTAAAACACTGACCCTATGCACAGTCCTGTAAAGCACTGACCCTATGCATAATCCTGTAAAACACTGACCCTATGCATAATCCTGCAAAACACTGACCCTATGCATAATCCTGCAAAACACTGACCCTATGCATAATCCTGCAAAACACTGACCCTATGCATAATCCTGTAAAACACTGACCCTATGCATAATCCTGCAAAACACTGACCCTATGCATAATCCTGTAAAACACTGACCCTATGCATACTCCTGTAAAACACTGACCCTATGCACAGTCCTGTAAAACACTGACCCTATGCATAATTCTGAAAAACACTGATCCTATGCACAGTCCTGTAAAGCACTGACCCTATGCATAATCCTGTAAAACACTGACCCTATGCATAATCCTGTAAAACACTGACCCTATGCATAATCCTGTAAAACACTGACCCTTTGCATAATCCTGTAAAACACTGACCCTATGCATAATCCTGTAAAACACTGACCCTTTGCATAATCCTGTAAAACACTGACCCTATGCATAATCCTGCAAAACACTGACCCTATGCATAATCCCATAAAACACTGACCCTTTGCATAATCCTGTAAAACACTGACCCTATGCATAATCCTGTAAAACACTGACCCTATGCATAATCCTGTAAACACTGACCTATGCACAGTCCTGTAAACATGACCCTATGCACAGTCCTGTAAAACACTGACCCTATGCACAGTCCTGTAAAACACTGACCCTATGCACAGTCCTGTAAAACACTGACCCTATGCACAGTCCTGTAAAACACTGACCCTATGCATAATCCTGTAAAACACTGACCCTATGCACAGTCCTGTAAAACACTGACCCTATGCATAATCCTGACCCTATGCATAATCCTGTAAAACACTGACTCTATGCATAATCCTGTAAAACACTGACCCTATCCATAATCCTGTAAAACACTGACCCTTTGCATAATCCTGTAAAACACTGATCCTATGCACAACCTGTAAAACATGACCCTATGCACAACCCTGTAAAACACTGACCCTTTGCATAATCCTGTAAAACACTGACCCTATGCATAATCCTGTAAAACACTGACCCTATGCATAATCCTGTAAAACACTGACCCTATGCACAGTCCTGTAAAACACTGACCCTATGCATAATCCTGTAAAACACTGACCTCACCGACCTTATCCACAACTCTGTAAAACACTGATACTTTACATAACCCTGATAAACACTGACCCTCTGCACAATCCTGTCAAACACTGACTCTAGGCACAGTACTGTAAAACACTGACCCTATACGCAACCCTGTAAAACACTGACCCTATCCATAATCCTGTAAAACACTGACCCTATCCATAATCCTTTAAAACACTGACCCTATGCATAATCCTGTAAAACACTGACCCTATCCATAATCCTGTAAAACGCTGACCCTATCCATAATCCTGTAAAACACTGACCCTATGCATAATCCTGTAAAACACTGACCCTATCCATAATCCTGTAAAACACTGACCCTATCCATAATCCTGTAAAACTGACCCTACATACAATCATGTAAAACACTGAAACTATCCATAATCCTGTAAAACTGACCCTACATACAATCATGTAAAACACTGACCCTGTCCACAATCCTGTAAAACTGACCCTACATACAATTATGTAAAACATTGACCCTATCCGCCATTTTGTGAAACACTGACCCTATGCAAAATTCAGTAAAACACTGACCCTTTACATAACCCTGCAAAATACAGACAGACAGAGACCTTACACACAATCCTGTAAAATTTTGACCCTATACACAATCCAGTAAAATACTGACCCTTTACATAACCCTGCAAAACACAGACAGACAGAGACAGAAAGAATACTGAGCATACAGTACAAAATGAAGGAAACAAGAATAATGTGGGGACAAGAGTGACAGTCTACATACTTCTGGGACTCTTCTCCGACTTGCTGGTGGAGCCTCGGTACTTTTTGTCCCATTTCTTTTGCTGAAAAAAAAGAAACAAAAGTGTTGATCGTGTTATTTTACTGATAGTTCAAATCTGCGAATCTGCACGTGCAGAAAAAACACAGGTGCTCACAAACATATACGCACGCTTGTGCGCGTATACCATCTGAGGAAGCCTTAAGAGAGAGAGAGAGAGAGAGAGAGAGAGAGAGAGAGAGAGAGAGAGAGAACACACACACACACACACACACACACACACACACACACACACACACACACACACACACACACATTCACACACACACACAGCGACAGAGAGACAGAAAGACAGAGAGAGAGAGAGAGAGAGCTTAACAAGAAGGCGGATTATGATAACGTTACAAAGTCAGCTAAAACAAAGGGGAAGTTGCATGTAACAAACTGCCGAAAATAAACCAGTGGGCCTATAGGCATACGTAGAAAAAATCTGACACAAGAGAAATAAACAAAACATCTGACACAAGAGAAAAAAAAAACATGTTAATACCACAATATTAAACCACAACCGCGCAACCCTGCCCCCCCCCCCCCCCCCCCCCCCCCAAAAAAAAAAAAAAAAAGACAAACAAAAAGAACCGTGTACGTAAATGAACCTAGCCATTCACTCTTCCACTCGAGGAGGGAAGTACCTCGGATTTTTTCTCCAGCCTTCAAATAAAGTCTTTCAAATTCACATGCTCGGGTGCTCCAGCAATTCCAGGGGCCGAGCTGGAGCACGCCACAGCAACTGATTTAGTGGCAATTTCGTGGTCTCAGCCAAAGGTTACAACGTGCGGCCTAATTGTGTAAAAAAAAAAAGTCGTAAGTGCTAGAGAGTGTAATGTGGTGTGTGGAGGTAGGGGTAGAGTAAAATGAAGAGGCTCTCGTTCACAACACTGTTTGCAGATGCCCAATGCGCTTAACTCTCAACATACTAATCAGGCCCACAGTGTCAGTTGATATAAAACAAAACAAAATAAAACGATGCAAAAATAACGATCTCTACAAAGACTGAAGTGAGGGGAAAAGTAAGTACAAGACGACAGAGTTGGAGAACGGTACAAGAGGGGAGAAGTTGGGTGGTGAGGTGTAGGGGCACTCGTGGGTCAGACTAGCACTTGTCTGTAACTCACTGCCAGACCTAGACTGCCACTACATATACAACAGTCACAATGTTACCGTCAACGTCAACACGAAAACCACCAGACAGTGTGGTCAGTCCTAGACTGCCACTGCATTGAGAACAGTCACAATATTACCGTCAACGTCAACACGAAACCACAGACAGTGTGGTCAGTCCTAGACTGCCACTGCATTGAGAACAGTCACAATATTACCGTCAACGTCAACACGAAAACCACCAGACAGTGTGGTCAGTCCTGGACTGCCACTGCATTGAGAACAGTCACAATATTACCGTCAACGTCAACACGAAAACCACCAGACAGTGTGGTCAGTCCTAGACTGCCACTGCATATACAACAGTCACAACGTTACCGTCAACGTCAACACAAAAACGATCAGACAGTCAAGAACCACAACAACCAGACAGTCACCACCACCGTACCAACAAAAACACTCAAACAATCAATCACTACCACTATAACAACTAGAACATTCAAACCGTCCATCACAGGTACCACAGTTACAAAAATACACAACAATCACTCAAAAGTCAAACACTCAACAGTTAGTCACTAACACCACCGCGACAGAAACAACTAAACAGTAAATCATTATTATCACAGTATGAAAACGACCGGTCGACCACCGTCATCACAGCAATGGACAATAACCAACATCAGACACTATCATCACAACAAAAAAAAAAAAACAGTAAATCGCCATCATCACAGAATTAAAACAAGCAAACAGCGAATCAGCGTCATCACAGCAATGGACAATAACCAAACAGTCAGACACTATCATCACAACAATAAAAAAAAACAAACAGTAAATCGCCATCATCACAGAATTAAAACAAGCAAAACAGCGAATCAGCGTCATCACAGCAACAACAGCCAATCAACACCACCACACGAACAAAACCAAAGTAACAGGCATTCACCACCACAACAAAAACAACTGAACAGCTAACCACAACCACCACCACAACAAAAACAACTGAACAGCTAACCACAACCACCACCACAACAAAACAACGGAACAGCTAACCACACCACCACCACAACAAAACAACTAGACAGCTAACCACGACCACAACAACAACACAAACAACTAGACAGTCAACTATGCCACAACCACAACAATAAATCCAAGCAAACAAGCCCACCAGCACAAGAGTATTATTCAGTGTACCGTGCTCACCACGTGGTCAAAGGGATGTGGGGTGCGGTCCAGCCATCCAGGACGACTGACGGCACGGCGAGGTTCGATCTCCAGCACCCTGCGTCCCCCCGTGGGCCCTGGACACGACACCACAAAGTGGGCATCCCGTCATCTCACCAGATAACCAGTCTATGTGACCCTTGCGCGTGACCCCACCAGACAGGCATCACCATTACATTACAGACACAGCTCGAAACTATCTTTGCCTTTTTTTTCTTTTGAAAAAAAGAAGACTAAAAATCAACACCTACTAAGAACTGGTTGCTTTGCATTTTTTTCTCAACTGGTATTGTGTTAAGAGCCTAACTAACCAAGGCTATGTGTTAATAACGACATATTTGGAACAACACCACTGTGGCACCTGAACAAAGCCACAGTGGTAACTGGAACAAAGGTACTGTGGTAACTAAGGAACTGTGGTAACAGGAACAAAGGTACTGTGGTAACGGAACAAAGGTACTGTGGTAACTGGAACAAAGCCACTAGTGGTAACTGGAACAAAGCAACTGTGGTAACTGGAACAAAGCCACTGTGGTAACTGGAACAAAGATACTGTGGTGACTGGAACAAAGCCACTAGTGGTAACTGGAACAAAGCCACTGTGGTAACTGGAACAAAGCAACTGTGGTAAATGGAACAAAGATACTGTGGTAAACTGGAACAAAGCCACTGTGGTACCTGGAACAAAGGTACTGTGGTGACTGGAACAAAGCCACTAGTGGTAACTGGAACAAAGCCACTGTGGTAAATGGAGCAAAGCCACTGTGGTAAATGGAACAAAGCCACTGTGGTACCTGGAACAAAGCCACTGTGGTAAATGGAGTAAAGCCACTGTGGTAAATGGAACAAAGCCACTGTGGTAACTGGAACAAAGCCACTGTGGTACCTGGAACAAAGCCACTGTGGTAAATGGAGCAAAGCCACTGTGGTAAATGGAACAAAGCCACTGCGGTACCTGGAACAAAGCCACTGTGGTACCTGGAACAAAGCCACTGTGGTGACTGGAACAAAGCCACTAGTGCTAACTGGAACAAAGCCACTGTGGTAAATGGAGCAAAGCCATTGTGGTAAATGGAGCAAGGCCACTGTGGTAAATGGAACAAAGCCACTGTGGTGACTGCAACAAAGCCACTGTGGTACAAAGCCACTGTGGTAAATGGAGCTAAGCCACTGTGGTACAAAGCCACTATGGTAACTGGAGCAAAGCCACTGAGGTAAATGGAACAAAGCCACTGTAGTAACTGGAACAAAGCCACTGTGGTACAAAGCCACTGTGGTAAATGGAGCAAAGCCACTACTGTAAATGGAGCTAAGTCACTGTGGTAACTGAAACAAAGCCACTGTGGTAAATGGAGCAAAGCCACTTTGGTAAATGGAGCAAAACCCCTGTGGTAACTGGAACGAAGGCACTGTGGAAACTGGAACAAAGCCACTGTAGTTACTGGAACAAAGCCACTGTGGCATATGGAAAAAAAGCCACTAAGGGCAACTTAAACAAAGCCACTCCGGTATCTAAAACAAAGTCACCAAGGCATTTAGAACACAGCCACTGCAGTACTCAAAACAAAGCTACCGAGAAGCCATTGTGGTAGCTGGAATGAATCCATCGTGGTGCCTAAAACAAAACCATCGTGGTACCTGGAACAAATCAATCGTGGTACCTGGAACAAAGCCACTGTGGTAGTACTTGGAAAAAAGCCACTGTAGTATTGGGTAGAAAGCCACAGTGATACCATGAAAAAAAGCTATAGTGGTACCCGGAACAAAGCCACTGTGGTACCTGGAACAAATCCATCGAGGTACCCGGAACAAAATCTCCGGGGCACCTGAAACAAAGCCTCCGGGGTACCTGAAACAAAGCCTCCGGGGTACCTGAAACAAAGCCACCGTGGTATCCGGAACAAAATTACCAGAGCACCTGCTACATAGCCACCCCTGGGACAAGCCCACTGTGGTACGCAGAACAAAAACATGGCAGCATCTGAAACAAAGGCACTGTGTGATACAATGCACAAAACCACTTGGTATCTGGAACAGGGCCACTGTGATATCTGGAACAAGGCCACTGTGATATCTGGAACAAGGCCACTCTAATACCTGGAACAAGGCCATCTTGGTACCATGAATAGGGCCACAGTGGTAACATGAACAAATACTGTGTACTATGAACAAAGCCACTGTGATACATGGAAGAAGCCATGGTGGCACTTTGAGCAAGGCCACTTTGGTACCGTAAACAAAGCCACCGTGGTACCATGAACGAGGCCACTGGGGCAACATGAACAAGGCCGCTGGGGTAACATCAACAAGGCTACTATGGTACCATGATCAGAGCCACTATGGTACCATGAATAAGGCCGCAGGGGTACCATAAACAAGGCCACTTCGCTGCGTGAAAAATGCCACTGTGGTATCATGACCAAGGCCAGTATGATACCATGATCAAGGCCACTGCGGTACCATGAACAAAGCCACTGTGTTGCCATGAACAAAGCCACTGCGGTACCATGAACAAAGTCACTGTGTTGCCATGAACAAAGCCACTGTGTTGCCATGAACAAAGCCACTGTGTTGCCATGTACAAAGCCACTGCGGTACCATGAACAAAGGCATTGTGTTGCCATGAACAATGCCATTGGGAAACTAGGAACAATATTACTGTTTTATAATGAACAGGGTCACTGGGGTACCATGTACAAAGCCATTGGGGTACCATGTACAAAAGCCACTGGGGTACCATGTACAAAGCCACTGGGGTACCATGTACAAAGCCACTGGGGTACCATGTACAAAGCCACTGGGGTATCATTAAGAAAGCAACTGTGTTACCTTGAACCCATCAGGTTGATAGAACAGAATTGGTATGTGAAGCAAAAACCACAAAGCCATTCTGGTATCCAAAACAGAACCATTCTAATATCTAGAACAAAACCACACTGGTATCTGGAACTCTACTGGAAGAAAGTCACTGTGGTACCTGTAACAAAGTCACTGTGCTACCTGGGACAAAGTCATTGTGGTATCTAGAACAAAGTCACTGTGCTACCTGGGACAAAGTCACTGTGGTACTAGGAACAAAGTCACTGTGCTACCTGGGACAAAGTCACTGTGGTACCTGAACAAAGTCACTGTGCTACCGGGACAAAGTCACTTGTGGTACTGAGACAAAGTCACTGTGGTACCGGGACAAAGTCACTGTGGTACCTGGGACAAAGTCACTGTGCTACCCGGCAGTAGGACACAAGTCACTGTGGTACTTGGAACGAAGCCACTCTGGCACCTAGAACAAAGCCTCATAGCAACTTGGAGCAAATCTCCTCTGCTACCTGGAGCAAAAGCCACTCTGCCACGCGTGAATGACACCAATGATCAAGAGGTGCAAAGTCACATGTGTAGTGCTGGTTTGTCACAAACGATTTCTAGTATATATCCACCATCATGGTTCATTTTCTGGCCGTTTGCATAATTACCTAAATGACCCATAGCATTTTGACCACAAGGGCCAATGTCCCTTCTCCGCTCTGAAGCAGCAAAGCGAAATTCACGTATCGAAACCCCGTTCTTTTCCTTTTTTACACACTGCTGCGAGGTTAGTTCGTAAACAATAGCCACCTGGTTCGCGAGCAATGTTCTGTGTTATGCTATGCCGCCACCACCACCACCACCACCTTAATCCCCGTAGGCCCCGCTTTTACAGAAAGTTGGAAGACCTCATCCTCACAGACACCCCGCTTTTACAGAAAGCTGGAAGACCTCATCCTCACAGACACCCCGCTTTTACAGAAAGTTGGAAGACCTCATCCTCACAGACACCCCGCTTTTACAGAAAGCTGGAAGACCTCATCCTCACAGACACCCCGCTTTTACAGAAAGTTGGAAGACCTCATCCTCACAGACACCCCGCTTTTACAGAAAGCTGGAAGACCTCATCCTCACAGACACCCCGCTTTTACAGAAAGCTGGAAGACCTCATCCTCACAGACACCCCGCTTTTACAGAAAGTTGGAAGACCTCATCCTCACAGACACCCCGCTTTTACAGAAAGCTGGAAGACCTCATCCTCACAGACACCCCGCTTTTACAGAAAGTTGGAAGACCTCATCCTCACAGACACCCCGCTTTTACAGAAAGTTGGAAGACCTCATCCTCACAGACACCCCGCTTTTACAGAAAGTTGGAAGACCTCATCCTCACAGACACCCCGCTTTTACAGAAAGTTGGAAGACCTCATCCTCACAGACACCCCGCTTTTACAGAAAGTTGGAAGACCTCATCCTCACAGACACCCCACTTTTACAGAAAGCTGGAACACATGAGATGCCCCAGAGCCTCGACCTCCTCAACCCCCATCCACCCACCCACCCCAACTCTCCTCGCGTTTTCGAACCCCACAAAGCCCATCCCCCGATATAATGTGATCCGTGCCTGATAACGACTACCAGAGGCATGGCTCATCATGTTTACGTAAATGGCCCGTAAGATCTTGACTGCAAGGGCCAATGGCCTATGCCCCTAAATTTCCAGAACGATCCCTGCACGGAAGATGTAACCCTTAGGGTGTGGCCTGTGACGACTCACTGTCGGTGTGGAAGCCCCTGGACGGCAGCCTGGCCTGGTACTGGAGTAAGGCCTCCTGCTGTTCCTCCAGCCGTCGGTTGGTGTAGGGCACATCCGGGTAAATCTGTCGGAACTCGTCCCTGTTTCCGAAATCTGCGGGGAAAAGGGAAATGCGCATAAACGTTAGAACAGACGACAGAGCTGAAACAGACCAGTCTATGTCAACACTTCCACACAATTTAGGCTTGAACTGAAGGAAAAGTTGCTCAGTTCAATTTATGTTTTTTTTTTCAATTTCGGTTTTGGCTTCGTGGTAACCTGGGTTGTCATAAATGTATAAAAGAGAGAGGGACAGACAGATAGAGTCACAGTTTGATAGATAAATAGACACAAACAGTGTCAGACACACAGACAGGCCGACAGACAGTCAGATGGATAAGAGAACAAATGGAGAGAGAGAGGGGGGGGGGGGGGGGGGGGGGGGAGGGAGGGAGGAGGACGGGAGACGGACAGACAGAGACAGAGAGAATAGAAAGAGGTCAAGAAAGAGAGTCGCAGCAGTAGGCGCGCGCGCACTCAAACTGATCCAATCCCAAGCTGGGAAAGACACAGGGCAAAAATTGACCTTAATCACACTGATGCTAAAAAAGCTGATCATCCGCATATCTTGTCATATTCAGCAAAGATGCATATGCAAAGCAAGTATCCTAACCATCTTAAGGTATATACTGATGGATCATTGACAAAGAACAAAGACGCTGGATCTGCTTTTGTTATTCCATCACTTAAAGTAGATAAAGCATATTCAATAGGCAAAAATCGATCTATTTTAGTTGCCGAAATGATAGCTATACTAATGGCTTTGACATATTTAATTGATTTACCGCAATCAATCTTGCAAGTATTGTTATGTGTCGACTCAATGTCAGTACTACAATCTATCAAGTTTTTCAGTTCTAATTCTGAAAACTTTATTTTGAAGGAAATATGTTATTTAATTCATATTTTGATGTGCAAAGGGACCGATTTAACTTTTTTCTGGGTTCCTTCACACTGTGGAATTTTGGGCAATGAATTCGCTGACAGATCTGCCAAAAAGGGAGCTAAAACTGAAATGAGTGCACAGTCACTTTCTGTCCCCTTGACTTTACAAGAGTGTCATCAAGTTTTAAAACAAGTGGCTTGGGACTTTTTTAGAAACAACCAGAACATCCCTTATTTGCGGGTTAATGCTCGAAATAACCATGTTCTCAGCTTTGATCAGGTTGAAGGCATTGAACACCTGCAGGTTCGTGATATGTATCAGTACAGAAACTTTGTTTCAGTATTTTATAGACTGAAACTCGACGCATTCAGAACGAAATATAGTGCAGGAACAAAATGCATATGTGGTAAGGCAAATGTGTCAAGAGCCCACGTTTTATTTGATTGTGTGACTCTTAAGGCATACTTACCATGTTTATTAGGCATGACAGTGACTGATGTTTTTTCTGATATTGATTTTGCTTTGAAAGTTACCTCTTGTTTAATATGTAGTCCTGTTAGATATTTACTATAATGTTATAAGTAGTAATTATTCCATATTTTGCGTGCACTTCCACGCACCTATGCTTCACACACATACTCTTACACACACACACACACACACTCTCTCTCTCTCTCTCTCTCTCTCTCTCTCTTGTCTAATATCACATAATTTTGTGAAAAGACGTAAAAATGAAAGTACTACTACTACACACACACACGCACACACACACACACACACACACACACACACACACACAGATAGGGTGAGAGAAACAGACTTAGAGAGAAAGAGAGACAGACAGCTAGACTGACAGACAAGTTTGTTGTCAGTAGAGATGTTTTGTAGCGTTACCTCTATGTTTCAAATCGTTAAAGTCAAGGACGTTCTCTCGGTTGGCTCTGTCATCAGTGCTGGGTGTGACAGGCCTGCAGACAATACACTAAGAAGTTGACGTCATCACCATAGTCACCAACATGACGTCATCACCATCATGTTTCCATGGCGACGGTGTACCATGACAAACGTTTGGGCGGCGTGTTCGCACATTATAGATGGAGACTTTGACAGGTGAACGTGAAAACTCTCAAATCCGGAATGCACGGCCCTAAGTAAACCTTTATTGCTAAATGTGTGGGCCATTAGAGTTGTCTTCTCTTTTCTCCACCCATAAAGGAAAGGGTATTCACCGGCCAGTTCATCTAACTTCTGCAGCTCCTTGACCCCAGTCATGCGCAACAGTTTAGCGCCTTTCCTTCTCCTCCCTTCCACCTCCCACCTGCCTCCCTCCCTCCCTATCCCCCAAACCGTCTATCCAGAAATCCCCTACCATGTTCCCTACTTCGCACACACTTCAGTCTGAATAATAGCATGGGACACCCAACACTAAACAGTGCGCAAAAACAAAGCATGGAAGGAGGTAAGGTAATGTTGCTATAGCCCAGCCGACCGCAAAGGGCCATATCAGGGCTGTCACCACGTTGAAGTCAACTCATAAGTCATCATCAACAACAAAAAAGCACCATTCACACATCTCTTTAAAATACATCTTCTAAAAACGCACCAGAAACTTCATTAAAAATATTTCTTCCGTAAATCCGTAGATCAGATGAAAAATGTTTATCTCTTTCACGTGCAAGTCTCAACATTCTAAAAGAATATATCTCACTGTGGGTGGAACATGACATGGAATGCACCACGGAGCTTCTTCACCTTGCAAAAGATAAGAACGGGTGTAAAACGAATAAAAGGGAAAGAAAAAGAAAGGAAGAATGAAAGAAGAAAAAGAAATCATATACTCCAAACTGATGAGGTGTTCAGCTACATCTATTCAATCTGATTTCCTAAGTTTTTGTTGTTTTGACAGTGACCTGTGGTAACTTGCAACGTTTTATTGTGCTGTACTATTTCTCATTGTTGTGGAGCTGTGCAGTACCGCACAGCTCTGTCGCAGAGCATCAGTTCTTTTCTCATCAGTATTACTTCTAACTGCTGTGCAGTTATGCAGTAATATAGGTCACCTACACCTGTTATGTGGAATAGTCATGTTGTTACAACTTATATGTACAACTTTATGATATG
>CM065719.1:85554467-85559467 GCA_033310375.1 Conus canariensis
CATCTCTCCAGGCAAATAACCAATTCACTAGACCAATCCAAACCAACAACAAATCCGCCACACCAGTCCAAACCAACCAATTCACAAGGCCAAATAAAACCAACAACCAATCCACCATACCAACTTAAATCAACCAAACCGCCAGACCACTCCAAATCAACAACCAATCCACCAGATAAATCCAGACCAACCAACCAACAAGGCTTAGAGCACACAGACTTAGAGTACAGAAAGACTGCATTATTTGACAGTCATGTCAATAGGATATACGTCCTGCACTGTCAACAGGAAACGCATTCTGTACAGTAACAAACTGTTTGAAACTCTATCACCCTCCCCGCTGACGCCCAGTTAATAACCATCTGTGAGAAATCACGGGGTTACAGCCGCCGCGAGTCCCGCCAGTACATCTGGTTTGTCTAGAATGAGAGGTACCAAAGCTCTGCTGTCTGATCACTGTCCCAAGCCCCAGAAGGAAAAGTGCTGTGTTACAGCCGGGCAGAACACTGATGCTGTCTACACACACAGCAGAAAAGCAGCTGCAGAGAATAAACAGCAACTGCAAAGCGGTGCTAAACCAAGAAGGTGCACAGCAACAAGTAAGGCTGCGGGATGCGCGCAGCAGTTTGCTTGATGGTGGCGTCAGCAGTCATGAAATACGGCCTGGTACATCCATGGGAATGCTTCCGTTTAGGTTCTGTTGTAGTTCGCGATCCGCGGTGGATGCTTCCGTTTAGGTTCTGTTGAGTTCGCGACCGGTGGATGCTTCCGTTTAGGTTCTGTTGTGTCGCGACCGGTGGATGCTTCCGTTTAGGTTCTGTTGTGTCGCACGGACCCGGTGGTATGCTTCCGTTTAGGTTCTGTTGTGTCGCGACCGGTGGATGCTTCCGTTTAGCTTCTGTTGAGTCGCCACCGGTGGATGCTTCCGTTTAGGTTCTGTTGAGTCGCCACCGGTGGATGCTTCCGTTTAGGTTCTGTTGAGTCGCCACCGGTGGCCATCACACGATGGCATCTGCCGAGGTGCAGCCATATCTCTCATACTTTCGCGAACGAACATGTCTAACACATTTGGACACTTCATTGTTCCACTTTGACGTAGAATGTAAACAAAAATACTTCGAGATACATTCTGTATGTCATAAACAACAGATTGTTACGTGTGACTGTTCTTGCAGCATAAACAAAAAAAAACAACCTTACATATAGATTTGGTATGTCATAGACAACAGATTGTTACTTGTGACTGTTCTTGCGGCGGTGCTGGGCTTACTTTGCTCCTTCTATTGTATCTGCTGTAGCTTGTGTTACACGTTAAATGAAGAATAGTACTCACTTGCTGGCTCCGCTGACCTCGGCTGAAAGAAACAAACACATTTGAATTAAGTTGTGAAAAAAAATTGAATTGTAACTGAAATACAATGTGGTGTGTGTGTGTGTGTGTGTGTGTGTGTGTGTGTGTGTGTGTGTGTGTGTGTGTGTGTGTGTGCGTGCGTTTGAGAAAGACAAAGATTAACAGACTCAAGAGACAAGAGAATGAGAGAGAGAGAGAGAGAGAGAGAGAGAGAGAGAGAGAGAGAGAGAGAGAGAGAGAGGCAGACAGACAGACAGACAGAGAGCCGTTGGGTTTATCTAGTTCGAATGAACTTTGTAAAGATTACATATCCACCCTATACCTCACCCCTCCCGGTCCCCTTCCTTCTTCCACCCTCTCTCTGCGCGTGCGCATGCGTGTGTGTGTGTGTGTGTGTGTGTGTGTGTGTGTGTGTGTGTGTGTGTGTGTGTTCGTGCTACGTGCATGTACGTGGTTCAGCGTGAGTGTTCGTGTGTGTATGTATATATGTAGTGTGTGTGTGTGTGTGTGTGTGTTGTGTGTGTGTGTGTGTGTGTTGTGTGCGTGCGTGCGTGCGTGCGTGCGTGCGTGCGTGCGTGCGTGTGTGTGTGTGTGTGTGTGTGTGTGTATGTACGTATGTGTGTGTGTGTGTGTGTGTGTGTGTGTGTGTGTGTGTGTGTGTGTGTGTGTGCTGCGCAGTTGCTTGAATCTACTTTCTGGATACCCTCCTTACACATATATCATGCATATTTGTCGCCTGCTCCCATTCTTCTCTCATCTCACCCAACAGTTTCTCTGTAGGGAAAACATCCACATCCAACTTACTCGTGTAGCCGCCTCTCTCCTCAAACGTTCTGCTTCCTGTCTCTGCCTCTCTGCCTGCCTTCTGTTCTCCTCTGTCTCTCTCCGGATCCTCTCCATCCGTCTCCGGGCCTGAAATCGTGTCCACAATCTTTTAACATGAGCACAGCAGCTTCAAGCTTCAGGTAAGGAAGCTCATAGGAATCGGCAAACCCGCAGCTCAACATGTACGTTAGTGTCAATGACTGAAAGAGTCACAGGAATCGGCAAACCCGCAGCTCAACATGTACGTTAGTGTCAATGACTGAAAGAGTCACAGGAATCGGCAAACCCCGCAGCTCAACATGTACGTTAGTGTCAATGACTGAAAGAGTCACAGGAATCGGCAAACCCCGCAGCTCAACATGTACGTTAGTGTCAATGACTGAAAGAGTCACAGGAATCGGCAAACCACGCAGCTCAACATGTACGTTAGTGTCAATGACTGAAAGAGTCACAGGAATCGGCAAACCACGCAGCTCAACATGTACGTTAGTGTCAATGACTGAAAGAGTCACAGGAATCGGCAAACCACGCAGCTCAACATGTACGTTAGTGTCAATGACTGAAAGAGTCACAGGAATCGGCAAACCACGCAGCTCAACATGTACGTTAGTGTCAATGACTGAAAGAGTCACAGGAATCGGCAAACCACGCAGCTCAACATGTACGTTAGTGTCAATGACTGAAAGAGTCACAGGAATCGGCAAACCACGCAGCTCAACATGTACGTTAGTGTCAATGACTGAAAGAGTCACAGGAATCGGCAAACCACGCAGCTCAACATGTACGTTAGTGTCAATGACTGAAAGAGTCACAGGAATCGGCAAACCACGCAGCTCAACATGTACGTTAGTGTCAATGACTGAAAGAGTCACAGGAATCGGCAAACCACGCAGCTCAACATGTACGTTAGTGTCAATGACTGAAAGAGTCACAGGAATCGGCAAACCACGCAGCTCAACATGTACGTTAGTGTCAATGACTGAAAGAGTCACAGGAATCGGCAAACCACGCAGCTCAACATGTACGTTAGTGTCAATGACTGAAAGAGTCACAGGAATCGGCAAACCACGCAGCTCAACATGTACGTTAGTGTCAATGACTAAAAGAATCATGAAAAATAGAAAACACTAAACAACCTGCTTCCAAAGTCAGCTTTTTTCCCCCGTTCAAATCTACCCCAGTTTCTATAGAAACAAGATAGATGGTGTCTTTATGAGCTAGAGGTAAAAAAGGTGGAGGTTTTTGTAATTATGTTCTGCCATTATTACAGCCTTCCCCTACCCCCCACCCCCTAAAAATACTCACGTCCTCTGGTTGGCAGAAAGAGCCGTCGTTAATTCTGCTCTTTCTTTCGATACGTCTCTTGGTTAGAAATCACGCCCACAACCATTTATTTTGAACGGCCAGAAATCACGCTCGCAACCATATACTTTGAACGGCTATCTCTTTTCACTGACCTCCATGTTAGTTTTAAGGATAACGACTGTGGACAGAAAGAAACTCAAACCTGAATTCTCTCACTAGGTCTCTCTTTCTTTCCCTCTCTCTCTAACTCGTGAACAGTTGTAAGACAGTCAAGTCCACTTTATTATCCCAAAGAGAAATTAAGAGTGGCCACAAAAACATGTCAATGGATCTATATCTAACAAATCACATCCACCCACTCATACACACAGAATAATACACACACAAATATATATATATATATATATATATATATAATATATATACAATAAACTAATAAATTCCAAGGATAAGTACCGAGCACCATCCCAGCAACTTACACAGCAGCTTGGTGTTGCAATGACTGCAAGAAATATTCAATTATAAACAAAGCTTGCTCTTATGTTTTAGATTGAAGAAATAGGGGGAGATAAGCATTCATATCTGCAGTGGTAGATAATTCTGCCTAACTAACAGTATGTGCTTGAGCGGGGTGAACGGGGAAAAATAAAATAAATGCTTCTCAAAAAGAGCCTTCAACAAGCTTCTAGTCTCCAAGAGGGAGACAGTCTCCAATGGGGAGAAAACTCACTAACATATAACTCCTGGTCAGATACTGATATTTCGAAACCTGATTGTTTCTCCTCAGTGACCGCGGAAAGTGGTAATTTGACTCCTCTGCCTTTTCGGTTTTAAGAAGAATGCTATCCCAGAAAAAGCTGGTGTGCAATACCGTAGTATGTTTGTTGAGTTTTCATAAAACCAACCAAAGGTGCCACCTAAGAAGCAAAAGAAAATCATGAAAGAGCAAAACAAGCTACATTTTCTTGTGAAAAGTAGAAAATAATAACACACACACACACACACACACACACACACACACACACACACACACACACACACACACACACAAACAAGCTTTCTGAACCGGATCTCATCGGAAGTTTTGATTCAGGAGTTTGATCGAATTGGGGGCGAAACTGTTTTTAGTTCTATTTATTTTGAATTTTGGAATTTGGAATCTTCGTCCAGATGGTAGATGGTAGTGTTTTTGAAAGAACATGAGAACTGTCGGCAACAATGTTCACAGCTTTTCGACATTCAGACAATTTATCTAACTGTCCTTGTTTTTTTACCAGTAATCTTTCCACATGTATTCACCACTCTGTTTAAAATGTTTTTGTTTTTCCTACTAAGATTTCCAAACCAGCCTGAAAAGCCACAGGACAGCACTGATTCTACAAAACAACGATAAAACATATCTATGATGTCCTTTTTAACAGCAAGAGACCGAAATACTGGATTAAGATGAGTGTATAACCGACATCCAAAGAGTGCAGACAATCGCATAGGAAGATGCTTTGGTGACGAGGGGGTAGGA
>CM065719.1:85566967-85604467 GCA_033310375.1 Conus canariensis
TCTCTCTCTCTCTCTCTCTCACAACACACACACACACACACACACACACACACACACACACACACAGGTGATAATTTTAGAACTGGCACTTAAACTACATATCTTTAACAAGAAACACACACACACACACACACACACACACACACACACACACACACACACACACACACACACACACACAAAACAAACGAAAAAAAGATGTCAAGTTGATCTTCTCTGGTGTTCTGTCAGAAATGTCTATCACAATTTTGATGTCATTGGCAGTCAAGATTAATTATCACCAATTGCACGTATATAAGATATATACGCCAATCAAACACAGCAGCAAACACACACACACACACACACACACACACACACACACACACACACACACACACACACACACACACATACGCACGCACACATATATACACACACAGGGAAATCTATAATATACACAAGTGCAAATCAAAACACAGCAGCAAATAAGCGCGCGCGCGCACACACACACACACGCGCACAGACACACACACGCGCGCGCGCGCGCGCACACACACACACACACAACACACACACACACACACACATGCACACACACATGCGGCACGTGCGTGCGCACGGACACAGATTCACCTATTCTTTTCTTTTCTTTTTTTTTTTTCTTCTTCCAAACATCGATTAATTCCAAAAAAGCCAGAGAATATGCAAATATATGCAAACTATAGCCCTTTCAGCTCGAAGCGAAACACTGCTGTTGAAATGCAAATCTGCACGAAGCGCTCGAAACTCAATACACTCGGTGAATATTTCTACCCTAAGAATTGAAAAGAAAGGGTTGGCGGGGGGAGGAGGGGGGGGGGGGGGGGGGGGACTTCGAGAGATACAATGAGAGAAACAAACTGAGTGTGGCACCATGCCACGAGAAACAGCCCGAATGATCAGTAGTACTGAGTGGGTTGTATGATAAAATAATATGGGGACACTACTTCCATTCGTTTAATGTGCAAACTTGTAGATAAATCGATTCACACGTGTTAAAAAGATTATGAACACACAATACATCAACAGTTCATGGTGCCAAGATCCAACGGGTAAGGAGGAGCTACGAAAGAGAGAGAGAGAGAGAGAGAGAGAGAGAAGAGAGAGAGAGAGAGAGAGAGAGAGAGAGAGAGAGAGAGAGAGAGAGAATATGTGGGAGCCTGTGGACTGAGGCTGAAACTGTGTTGCATATGATACTGCACAAAGTCAGCAAAATTCGGTGACCTTATTGAAATATCTGAACACCGCCTGAAGAAGAATGATCTTTTTTCGTAGCCTTGACGGATACAAACCGCCTGCTTAACCCATACAGACTATACCCTGCACGCTGAGGTCACACTGAACATGGACACGGTGTCCAATAAAGGGACGCTAACCCTGTATGCTGAAATGAAACATCGTAAAAACAGCGTCCAAGAGAGAGATGCTGAGCTTGAAGGCTCGAATCTCTCAGACCGTGGAAATAGTGTGCAATAAAGGGACGCTAACCCTGTATGCTGAAATGAAACATCGTGAAAACAGCGTCCAAGAGAGAGATGCTGAGCTTGAAGGCTCGAATCTCTCAGACCGTGGAAATAGTGTCCGTGAAAGGGACGCTGATCCTGCACGCTGAAGTCATACAGAACATGGACACAGCGTTCAAGAAAGGGACGCTGATCCTGCACGCTGAAGTCATACAGACATGGACACAGCGTTCAAGAAAGGGACGCTGATCCTGCACGCTGAAGTCATACAGAACATGGACACAGCGTTCAAGAAAGGGACGCTGATCCTGCACGCTGAAGTCATACAGAGCATGGACACAGCGTTCAAGAAAGGGACGCTGATCCTGCACGCTGAAGTCATACAGAATGGACACAGCGTTCAAGAAAGGGACGCTGATCCTGCACGCTGAAGTCATACAGAACATGGACACAGCGTTCAAGAAAGGGACGCTGATCCTGCACGCTGAAGTCATACAGAGCATGGACACAGCGTTCAAGAAAGGGACGTGCTGGTACACGCCGCACCCCTGAAGTCATGCAGGAAAGCAAAGGGACGCACCCCAGCGTTACAAGAAGAAAGGTAGAGGAACGCTGTCCCCGCACGCTGAAGTCATCAGAGCATGGACACAGCGTTCAAGAAAGGGACGCTGATCCCGCACGCTGAAGTCATGCAGAGCATGGACACAGCGTTCAAGAAAGGGACGCTGATCCTGCACGCTGAAGTCATGCAGAGCATGGACACAGCGTTCAAGAAAGGGACGCTGATCCTGCATAAACCCCAGCTTTGAAGTACCCATATCATCAGAGCATGGACACAGCGTTCAAGAAAGGGACGCTGATCCTGCACGCTGAAGTCATACAGAACATGGACACAGCATTCAAGAAAGGGACGCTGATCCTGCACGCTGAAGTCATACAGAGCATGGACACAGCGGTCAAGAAAGGGACGCTGATCCTGCACGCTGAAGTCATACAGAGCATGGACACAGCGTTCAAGAAAGGGAAGCTGTCCCCGCACGCTGAAGTCATACAGAGCATGGACACAGCGGTCAAGAAAGGGACGCTGATCCTGCACACTGAAGTCATACAGAACATGGACACAGCGTTCAAGAAAGGGACGCTGATCCTGCACGCTGAAGTCATACAGAATATGGACACAGCGTTCAAGAAAGGGACGTTGATCCTGCACGCTGAAGTCATACAGAGCATGGACACAACGTTCAAGAAAGGGACGTTGATCCTGCACGCTGAAGTCATTCCTGCCACGGACGATAACTGCGTCCTGTGTGGCACTCTGACATCAGTGGTTTGTAAACAGTTTTTCTTTAAGTGTTTCGTGAATTTTACTCCCAGAAATCTCAAGATTTGCTACTTTTGTACATTGACTATATAAAAACAACGACGTCAATTAAGTACATGTCTTTAAACATACATGCACTCACATACAAATATTTAATGTCCATATTACTAAAAAAAAAAAATAAATAAAATAAAAAAGCGAACAACGTCGTATGCATGTGTACATACAAGCTCGGGCCTACATGGGCAGACAAGAATCTGTATAGCATACATATATGATTGTATATATAGATATATACGAGCGTTTAAAAAAGGAACACAGAAAATTTACGAGTTCTTTCTAGTACAATACTGCTATTGTGAGGAGATTAGTGGGAGTGGGGGTTATAAACAAAGCTTGTAGCACCGTTAGAACAGGTGGGCCTTCAGTTTAGACTTGAAGGATGTTACAGAGGTTGAATGTCTCACGGCAAAAGCGAGAATTCCAAAGTTTTAGGTCATTGACGGAGACGTAGTGGAAACCATGAATTTTGTGTTTGAAGTGGCATTGACGGGGAAGTCGTGTGCCAGTGGTGAAGCAAAGACAGCGAGAAGTGTACGTGGCAGCCAAACGACTCAAGTAAGCTGGTGCACAGCCATCCATGACGTTGAAACAAACACACACACACTGGGAACCAATGAGCTTTCATCAGTTGTGGAATCAATGGAACAATTATTTTTCAACAGACAGTCCCGTAGAATTTGATGAAGTACAACACTGTTTTGTTTTGGTTTTGCTCGTTTGTTTGTTTGTTGTAATTCATTTTGCGGAAAGCCAGCCAGACAAACAAATAATCATCTGCGCCCCCGTGTTTCAATACCCACGGTAACCAAGAAAACTGACAACAAAGAAAAAAACAACGTAGATCTGATCAAGATATTTGTAACGCTTTGAAAGTAAATTACCTTTCACCTGACAGAAAACTAGCTTTATACATGAAGTGTGATCACTTAAAACAGTCTTGTCGGTATCCATCCAATACAGATGCAAAAGCAGGTCTCTGACAGCGGAAGGATCCAGGCGATTTACTTACAAGAATGGGGTTTGCATCTCTGTCTGGGAACAAAAAATACATAACTCTGGCAGGCAGCACGTTCCGCCGTGGACATAATTTCATCCCCTCCTCATTTCTCACCTCGCATGTGTATGCGCGTGCGCTCTTGTGTGGACCTAGATTAATGTCCGTTTGAGTGTATGTACCAATAAGTATCATACCTGTTTTTCAAAATTTTAAAGTATTGTGTGTGTGTGTGTGTGTGTGTGTGTGTGTGTGTGTGTGTGTGTGTGTGTGTGTGTAGCTTGTTCTTAACAGCTTGTTCTTAAGTCAACGATTACGCTGACGGACAAATTTAGCTCCTGGCAGAAATTAGCTGCCATTATTACTCAGTAACGACATGTATCTCGCCACGATTCACTGTTCAAGGCCATTCTAATGAGGGTAGACGTCAAGCACACAGACCGGATGGACAATGTGACGGACTAGGTTTGTAAGAACGCCTTTGCCTCGTTGCCCGTAACTGAGGATAGAGAACAGTGAAGATCCCCGTCAGCTCAAGCGTTTGTTACGGCATTTCTGAGACCGACGTTTACATGACAATGACGATGATCACGTGTAACGGCAACTAAAAACAGCTGGCCATCTCAATGCCACAGAAACAAAAAAATCCATAAACATTAAGAGACGCATAAACAGAGACTAAGCAGACAAACAAAGACACAATGTAAGCCATGCACATTCAAACCAAAAGGCGTGTAATCTGAGGATGACTAGCCTTGTGTTTGCTCTCTGCAATAGCAGTACCTAAAACAAGCAAACCAGCGTACAAACAAATGAGCACACGTACACAAATATTAGAAAAGAAAGGAGAAAAAATGAACAAAAAGTGAAACGAATTTTTTTTTTCTCCACGCACCTTAAAGATCAGACAACCATTCTTATATACACATGATTCACTGTCAGCCTACCTATCAACAGGGTTTTTTTCTACTCAGATGACAAACTGATTAACTGAAATGTCTATCCGCGCTTTCCTCACAGGTTGACCAGTAACATATTTTGACTCAATCTGAGAAAACACATCTGCAAAGGAGAAAAGTCAAAACAAAAACAAAACAACATCTCCTGTACACTGGAAATAAGTCCTGTAGCTAACACTTGTAATATGTAAATGAGTCACGGTCCCCCGTAACACCCCCCCCCCCCCCATCCCATTCCTACCCTCATTCACCCGGACTGAGTCGGCTAGCCCCCCCCCCCCCCTTTTTTTTTTTTTTAAATGTACATGAACAATAGATATGTACAAACATTCATAAAACCGGGTGAAATCACTGACAATGCCCCCTCATCCCCTACTCTTTCCAGTCCCATGTTCCCCTGAGACAGCACCTGCGTGGACTCACAGAGGTTGATATCGGATGCCGGGAGGGGTGCTGATCAGTCCTGAGTGCCCCCCGCTGACCCAGAACTCCCGTCCATCGTCTACCTCTCCTCCCGTCCGGTGCAGATGCCAGCGGGGAACCCTATCGGCCCGACAACAACAAGGCTGGAGTGTTACAGCTGTCTTTGGCTTTGAGCCCATCTCACACTGAATGCTAAACATTGACCCACTGTGATTTCTTTTGTCTGTCTAACCATCTGCTCTGAGTTAATCCACCTGTTAAGAGTTAGTTTCAGTTTTCAGCAACCTGCTTGCTCTGAATATTGAGGGTAGGTCTAAGCAATGGTCAGGTCAGATTTACCCGGACTTCGTTTTCCTAAAATGTTGAAATAATAAAAGAATAGAACATACCACTATTTTTGAGCCAAGAGGTCTGCGAAGCCCAGTGTTACTTTCTGTCTGGACTTTCAGGCCCCTGCGGCGTTCACCGTTGAACTATTGACATCATATTTTCCATGTGTTAAATCAAGTGTCAAAGTCAGACTGAGTTCTCTTGACATTCCCTATGTCACTGATAACAAATGATGATCTTTCATGTTCGGTTCAGCCATAGACACTGTCAGCGATTGATCGTTAAAATTGGACTGCACTCTGTTGTAGATTTCTGTATCACGCGTTCAGACTGATGTCAACTGGGCATCTCCTACAGACCAATATCACAAAGTGTTTCCCCTGCTGGCTGACAGCTGACGGCTGTACATGGTCTTGTAGTCCGAGTTCAAACAAAAGTGAACGATCCTTTCCAGAAAGAAACTTAAGAAGAAAGAAATACTCTTCCGCCGGGTGAAAGGGACAAACACATCACAAGGCAAAACTTCTTTTAAGTTGGTTTCAGCTTCCGCCCGCAGTCACCTCACTTTGAAAATAACATTTTTTGAAAGGTCGGAACTCCAGAAACTTACCACCAGAATACAGCAAACACCGGGTAAATGCAGAACAGAAGTCAGTTCAGAGAAAAGCAAACCTCAGTCAACAGTCCCAGACAACACTGAGCAGTCAACATCACGCTGAACGGCTACTTCAATCGTGGATCCATTAAGACAGCATAGCCCAAGACGAGACTCGCTCTGGCTAGGCCCGCTGTGACAATTCCCCATATCATGTGAAAAACAAAGTCTGCATCTGCATCCACTGAAGATAAAACTCTACGAGTCAACAGAGATATCCATACTTCTCTGTAGATGTCAGCAAGACGGACTTAGAGAGAGAGAGAGAGAGAGAGAGAGAGAGAGAGAGAGAGAGAGAGAGAGAGAGAGAGGGAGAGAGACTTGACACTGATATTTTACTGTTATTAGCTATAACGCCCTTAAGACATGGGGTAAACAAATGATTTGATTACAGCGGCAAAGGCATTGAAAACAACATACTATAATACTAACATACACACACTCACACGCGCATGAGCGCGCTTGCGCAAATGCACACTCACATAGAAACTAGGGCATGCGCGTGCGAGCGAGCGAGCGAGCGAGCGAGAGGAGAGAGCGAGAGAGAGAGAGAGAGAGAGAGAGAGAGAAGAAAAATAAGATTAATTCACTTAACGAACAACACTAAGAAATAACATGATCTTGTTTCTTCTAAACAAAACTCAGTAATCGTACGGAAAGCGATGAATGAACTTACGAACAAAACATCCCGTTTGAGATGTGCATAGTATATGAAAGCGCATGGCAAATTATGGCCATAAACATTTGTTAAGGATGGCAGAATGTACGATGTACTGAAGTAAATAACCTGGGAAAAATAACAACTTTCTGCAATTCTGAAAACAATTCATTCACATCTGCCGGTAGTCTTATGTCAGTGACTGATTTTTACGATCCCTTACATTATTTGAAGAATGAGGTAATCGTGTTAATGTATGGAATCCATGGCAAAATTTTGAAACTTTCGACGTCAGTCATATCTGAAGCTCTTATATACATCTATATCAAATGATTTTTTTTTTAAATGCCAGTTTCCAGCACGATTCACAATTGCGAACGTGATCCCAAACCACAAATCTCAAGACAATTCTGAAATATCCAATAACAGACCTAGATCCCTTTTACTAGTGCTGCTCAAACCCTTAGGCATGTATTATATTTATAACAATCTTGACTCATGTAACTTATTACATGAAAGTCAATCTAATTTTTTTTTAAAGAAGTCCATATGCATACTCTGATTAAAATCGAGCCTGCAGAGTCTTGTTAATTGATTCTGCTGAGGCCTTTGATGTCATAGACCACAACTTATTATTGAAATAAAAACAATGCAAAACAAACAAAAAATGTATATAACACACACTTCAACTCATTTCGTAGTTTTTAACAGTCATTAACAACTTGTCTGTCTCAAATCTTCTATATCAAATATGTTACCCATGTAACATGGTGTATCCCAGAGCTCAGTGCTAGATCTACTCCTTCTTTTTAATCTATATGAACGATCTCCCTTGTCATGCAGAAGATTCCCTTGAACTTTTTTTGTTGTGATTATACCATGATTCATGCGATGACCTCCAACCTGCATTCTTTGTTCACGTCATTATCTAGAAGTGTTGATATCTCAGATCAATAGTGTAACGTAAATCGCGTGTAAGTATAAGCCTCAATACATAGGCCTAATTCTTGCTGATAACGACAAGTCAAGGACGGCAGAATATATAACAATTCTCTTCTGTCTTCATCAACAATAAAAAAGAAAATCAAAGAAACTGACGGTCACTGGGTTAATTTTCGACAATCTTTTCGAGACAGCTCACATCAAAAGTTTATGCAAAACAATATCTAGACAAATCATTTGTATAGGATCGATTACTTTTCGAACTTTCATGTCAGGAAACTATTTCGTACATGCATACACAATCTCTTCATTCATGTATGTTTTATAACTAATTTTCTGATATGCATCATGCCTGTCCATCCTATGTAATGCATGCACGCATGACTATGTAAAGCTGTACAGTGTGCAAGCAGCGTGCCTGTGTGAGTGAGCCTACTTTTCATATCTGCCGTTTGCACATTTCCATAACTGTTCGCTTATTTGTTCTATTTCTTTTCTCGAAAGTATTCAGCCGGGGGGAAGTTGTGGATATAGTTTAATTCACTCTCTTCACCAAATCTTGATTGAGGTTAATCTAACAGTTTGACAAAACAAAACTTGTACGACAAAGGAAATGAATAACACAAAAAAGTCCAAAAAAGGAAAGAATGAAAGAGAGGCATGAGTGCGATTACCATTTCTGCACAGAACACCAACCTCCAGATCAAATCAAACGAAACAAAATTACTGGCGATACTGAGAGAGAGAGAGAGAGAGAGAGAGAGAGAGGGGGGGGAGGGGGGACAAGGTTTAGATACATGTATCACATCAGAAACAATTGCCTTCTTTCTATTCTTGTGCGCATGGATACACACTATGAGGCAGATCGCGCCAGTGAAGGAGGGAAGCATGCCGATTTCGTGAACGTGACAAACATCGAAGCTAAAGAGTTAGGGTACAATGTATCAACAGGGCTGGACTGTTCTACATAGTCTGCTTTCGCGTGGAAGAAGGAAGAAAGGGGAGGGCGGAAGGGATGGAAAGAGAGCAGGGAAGAGGGGGAATCTACGCCTGTCTCTCTACTCTGCACCATACAGCGAATGCCATGAAAAGAATATTGTACAATCAGACTTTTTTCCAGCCGGAGCTTTGGCCTAACAAACAGGGTAAGAACTCGGAACGCGTTGAAATAGTTGTCTTGCGTTACGCGTTCCAGTGTAGGCACGCTCAAAACGTTCGTTACCGATTTTCTTGACGTCATATATCTGACAAACATATTTGATTTTGACCTTACATCCACTTATTTCTCCCACACTAATTGCCCAATTTCTTTCATTTTGGCGACAACAACGGATTCATTTTGTATTCGTATAATTTGTCAATGTTAAGATAAGTAATTTCTGAAAATACGACACTGTTTTATCTGGTGTTTTCATGCAGATTCTCTTGTTTGATTTATTACACTTAATAAAATTATATACACTTGGTTAGCGACAGCTGATATTCATATGCTGGTTACTTTTATTTCCTTAATTTCAATCAGCTGCGTTTTTCATCTGCTTTACTTCCAAGTTGACCTTGCATTAAATTACATTCTCTGGCAGAATTTGTAATGTTTACTCCAACATTGGCATGAAATATCATTTCACCTATAGCGTCACAAAGCACTAGAGTGTCAGGAGATAAGGGCCGAAACACTTGCTTGAAGGGGGCTTCTCTTCTGAGGACTCTCTGCTGCCACGCTCTCCACGAGTTTCTTTCTACTGATGCATGGGTAAACCATTGACTTCCGGGAATAGGCCGGAGGACGTCCGGGAAAGACCGGAGGACACTGGGAAAGACCAGAACCAAGGGCTCTGTGGGCTGGCTCCCCACTTTGCCTTGAACATGTGGCTACTAAGAATAAAAGGAAAAGATGCTCCCAGGATTCACCGAAAGGGGGAGAGAATGATGAATCCATCGGTGCTCAACCAATCATGACTGCAAATCCCAAACGGACTATGAACATGGACCAAATGGAATATCCATGTGTCTGTGGAAAGCGTTTCGCTACCACCCGTGGCATGAAGATCCACAGAACAAAGATGGGATGTGTGAAGACTCATCTGAATGAGCAGCAGCGCACTGCATCAGCAGATAAGACGTCGGAAGACCAAGGCCAGGATTTAAACCACAGTGCCAAGGACATCCACGCTGTTGGTTCGGATGAGGAATTTGCACTGGCCCTCGATGCCAGGCGCCTGAAACTCAACCTGCCACGAGCAAACGAAACTGAAGATTGGGAGAAACTGGATGCAAAAATCGTCCAAAGACTCGATGCACTGATAGGGAAAAGCACCCTGGAACACAAACTAGCCACATATGGGGACATTGTGTATGCCACATGTAGAGACGCCTATGGAGCAAAACTACCCAAAGAGAAAACACCTCCAAAGAAATCCAGACGCCAAGAAAAGATGGACAAGATCAGGGTCCAAAAGAAAAACCTGAAGATGCAAATGAAGACCGCACTGCCAGCTGAAAAACAAGGCTTGGAAAAACTGTGGAAAGACCTGAAAGAAAAACACAGCGCCCTCAGCAAAGCGGAATCTGCGAGGAAGAGGAAGAGCAAAAAGAAGAAGACACAAGAGCGCTTCTTCAGAGACCCCTTCCAGTTTGCCAGAACACTGTTTGAGCAGCCAAAATCTGGGACCCTAAGTGTGGACAAAGGAGTTCTTGAGCAGCATCTGAGGAAAACATACTCTGACCCACAGAGCAAAGCACCACTCGACATTCAAGGTCTGGTGTGGCCAACCAACCCTGAGGAACAGTTCAATGGCAAGCCTCCAACGTTGGCGGAAATCAAGAAGGTGGTCGACAAAGCCAGAGCCAAATCATCACCAGGGCCAAACGGAATACCTTACCAGCTTTACAAGAAATGTCCCAAGGTGCTGGAGTGGCTCCACAGGCTGCTGCGATCGGCTTGGAGAAACCAGAAGATCAGCGGCCAGTGGATGACGGCAGATGGTGTGTACATCCCCAAAGAGCAAAACTCAAGTGACATCAGCCAGTTCAGGCCAATATCACTACTGAACGTCGAAGGGAAAATCTTCTTCTCTGTCATGGCAGCAAGGCTGACCAAGTACCTGATGGAAAACAAGTACTTGGATGTGTCAGTCCAGAAAGGTGGCATCCCAGGCGTGGCTGGCTGTGTAGAACACGCCACAATGATCTGGGACGCAATCCAAAAAGCAAAAACAGAAAAGAGAGACCTGGACGTAGTGTGGCTTGATCTGGCAAACGCATATGGATCTGTGCCCCATGAGATGATACAGTTGGCTCTTGAGATGTACCATGTGCCAAAGAACATCCGCGACATGCTCAAGAAGTACTTCAATGGCTTCTCAATGCGGTTCTCTACCAAGGAGTACACAACAGACTGGATCAACTTGGAAGTGGGTATTGCAATGGGCTGTGCAATTTCCCCAATACTGTTCGTGCTGGCAATGGAACTCATCTTGAAAGCAGCAACAAACAACGCGAGACAAACAGACCTTGGCGATGGATACAAGATGCCTCCTCTCAAGGCCTTCATGGATGACACTACAGTGATTTCATCCAGAGAAGACGAGACACGTCATGTGCTGGAGAGGCTGGACGACATAGTTGCCTCATCCAGAATGAAGTTCAAGCCAAAGAAATCACGGAGTCTCTCACTGAGGAAAGGAAAAGTGGCCGGATCTGTGGTCTTCAGTGTTGCCAACCAGGCCATTCCAACAGTCACAGAAGAACCAGTCAAGAGCCTTGGAAGATGGTATGATGATACGCTGAAAGACACACAAAGAGCAAAAGAAACCAAGCAGATGGCGGAGGAAGGCTTGGAGACCATTGACCAGTGTGGGCTCCCTGGCAAATACAAGGTCTGGTGTCTGCAGTTCATGCTGATACCAAAGCTCCTATGGCCTCTGATGATATACGACATCTGCACCAGCACAGTGGAGGCAATGGAAGCCAAAATCAACAAGTTCACAAGGAAATGGCTTGGTGTCCCACCCTGTCTGACTGACATAGCGCTGTACTGTCGCCAAGCAAAGCTGAAACTACCACTGAAATCCATCCTGGAGGAATACAAAGCAGGGAAGATCAGACTTCAAAGCATGCTGGAGGACTCAGGAGACAAGGTGGTAGAAGCAATCAAGCCCCAGCTGAAGACAGGCAGAAAATGGAAAGTTCAAGAGGCGATGGATTCTGCAAAAGAAAGTCTCAAGATCAGAGAAATAACAGGACACACACAGACCAACAGACAAGGACTGGGGGTGACCAAAACTGAATGGTGGTCAAAGGCCAAAGGAAAAGCCAAAAGAGACATGATGATTCAGGAGATGAGAAAAGAAGAAGACCCAAAAAGGCTCCAAAAAGCAGTCCAGCAGAGCCAGCAAGGGCAATGGACAACGTGGGAGAATGCACTCCAAAGAAGTCTCACTTGGAATGACATTTGGCACATGGCCCCTCTCAGGATCAGCTTCATTCTCAGATCTGCATATGACCTTCTGCCCTCAAATGCAAACCTGGTGAAGTGGGGGAAAACAGACGATCCTGCATGCCCCCTCTGCCATGAAAAACAAACAGTGGAGCATGTCCTAAGCTCATGTAAAGTAGCCCTGGCTCAAGGAAGGTACACATGGAGGCACAACCAAGTGCTCAAAGAGATTGTACAAGTAGTCTGGGCTAGTACCAACACCACAAAAGGGAAAATCAGGACTCCAAAAGCACCCGCAACATTCTTCACGGCAGGAGGCAGCAAATCATGGCCAAGAACAACAGTGCCACTCGAAACATGCAGGCAGAGTCTGCTGGACGGGGCAGATGACTGGGAGTGCACTGCAGACCTCCCAGAATGGAAGAGTCACCCAGAGATCATCAGCAAGAGTGGCATGAGACCAGACATAGTAGTCCACTCTAAGTCAACCAAGCAGCTGATCATGATCGAGCTCACGGTGCCATATGAGAACAGAATGGAGGCAGCTCAAATCTACAAGACTGAAAAGTATGCTGATCTGGCAAACAGCCTGAGGAGAGAAGGCTATCAGGTCAAAGTCCTCACTGCAGAAATTGGAGCTAGGGGGTTTGCAGGAACGTCTGCATACAGCCTCATGAAACAGCTCTCAGTTGCAGGGAGGGAAAAAACCAGAGCCCTGAAAGCAATGGCAGAAGCGGCAGAGGGGTGTTCAAGCTGGATCTGGTCAAGGAGGAACAAAAGTGAACTTCATAAGGCTTAATTTCCCTACAAATATCAGGTGTCCCTGTGGCTCAGTGGTTAAAGCGTGAGTCATTAAGTGGAAAATGAGCATGTCCAGAGGGTCATGGGTTCGAATCCCAGCCATGGCTCGTCCCAAGATGGGGAAAAAAAAAAAGGGGCAGCAGAGGGACATCCGGAGTCATGAACCGGGTGTGGCCCAACCCCCCTAGAGTGTCAGGAGATAAGGGCCGAAACACTTGCTTGAAGGGGGCTTCTCTTCTGAGGACTCTCTGCTGCCACGCTCTCCACGAGTTTCTTTCTACTTGGCAACAGTTTTTACGAATAACATATCCTGAGGTGTTTGTATTACTGAAAACATGTTGTGAAAACCTGCTGTCTTAATGATACTCTTCTTTGGGAGATAACTAATATGGTATCCTTAATAGCGCTGGTAACTCCTGAATCGCGCGCGCGCACGCACACACACACGAATACACACTCAAGGAAAATCAAAGCTGTGTGGTTTTACGTGGGACTTGCTTTGTTACACACAGGTTCATATACAGAAAAGAAAGAAATGTGAAAACGAAAAAGAATGGAAAAATAGAAAAGCCAAACCAATACACTCAATCACACCCACTAATCTAAGAGAGACACCAGAAAGAGGAAAGCCAGAGATGAAAAACGAAATGAAAATTAGAACACTGTACCTACAAAGATAAAAGGACTAAAGATTCTGACCGGAAACACGTACCTACAAAGATAAAAGGACTAAAGATTCTGACAGGAAACACGTACCTACAAAGATAAAAGGACTAAAGATTCTGACCGGAAACACGCAGACGGAAGCGGGTTATGATCAAAGTGACCCTGTGTCACCATTAACGAAGAAGTTCACTCAAAGGACAAACGGTAACCCCATTCCAAACACAGAGAAGAAGAACTACTGCCCGTAATACAGTAAACAGATGGGGCAGATTCGTTTATTTGGAATTGCAGACGTGTTAACTTATTGATTTAAAACCAAGAAAATATTGCTTTTGTGCAGCCATGAAAGCCTCTGGGTGTTTACGATGTGATTAACCCTTTATCCATAATGCCTTTGTGTGTTTACAATGCGATTAGCTTTTTTTGAAGTTGCCGTCTGAACTACAGTTTTCATGGTAGGCCTGTTACGAACAGACCTATCCAGCTAGCATAAAACTCCTCGGACTACGAGGCTAAACTCTGAGAGTTGCAGTTCCAGAACACATTAAACCATAGTTATAACAAATCACCAAAACAATCAAGATCTTTCCTTTACACATCGATCGATTTAAAATCGTGGTCTGTTCAAATAATTGAGAAGTTTTGTTGTTCTTGGTCTTCTTTGCTGGTGCAATATTCCCAGAGAACTCTGTTGGAATCATTGTACATTAATGGATCATCCGCAAACTGGAAATATTGTGAACATAATTATGCTGCATATACAACACACTTTCTGGAAATTCCGTTTGTGTGCACACTGGAAATGAGAAACCCATGTATTTTGTCTCTGTGAAAGCGAACGTTACCATTGACTTACGTCATTTTTTATGCCTCTTCTTCACCCCTCCTTCGCTCCTACTATATATAGGTAAAGATGACGGGGCTTGGGTGGTATTTTAGCAGATCTCTTCGCAAAGAACCGCCGTAGCAAACGATGAGACATGGTTTGGGGTGGAATTAAACTAGCACCACAGTGAATAAACATGATGCAGGACTATTCTCACACTATAAGTGACGCTATCTTTTACTCAGGGAGCAGCTGAACAAGATGGGAGAACTCACACATCTATGCACACAAGCAGATCTGCACATGCAAGCACGCAAAAACACGCACGCAATCTACATTTGCATGAATACATTTTAACACACCTCATTACACCACATGCGTACACGTACGTATATTCACACATAACTGCATACATATATACGTAATTATCTGTCATATATACGTCTACTACACACAAATATCCACAGGAGTGTATACAAAGGAATACAATTAAACATGAGGGTACGTTTGTCACACTTGTGCATGCAGGTAATAAAAAGATAAATTACCTGTCTGGTTCATTATCATCACTGAAATAAAAGCCACTCATGACATTGGATTTATATCCTCATACAATATTACTGTCTTTTTAATATTGGTTGATAAGCCATGTCAAAATTCAAAACTGTACTCTGATTTGAAACAAAAAATGGCGTAACTATTCTGTTTGTAACGTGGAAAACAAACACAAAAAAACTGTGTATAAGTGAAGCGAAATTGGGGAGTAGAAAGAGATTTTTTATGAAGAGGAAAAAAGGAGCAAAACAAAAACAGGAAGAAAACAAAAAAGCACACACACACACACACACACACACACACACACACACACACACACACACACGCACGTACGCACGCACACACGCACGCACGTACACACACACACACACACACACACACACACACACACACACACAACACCATACACTCACACACACCACACACACACACACACACACACACACACACACACACACACACACACACAAGATGGCAAAAAGTCCCTTTTTCCAGTGTAGAAGGCATAGAAAGCAATTCGGAGAAAAAGGCGTTTTAAACAAAAAGAGAAAAAACAAAAATAAAACAGTACTGCCTGATGCCAAGAAAAAGACATTGTGCAAACTGATCTCCAATTGATCAATATAATTAATGAAAAACGCAATGAATATAAAGATTTAGAGGAATGTTATGGAAACACGCACAATGGAAATGAAAAGAATCTATCCACAGTCAAGTCAACTGAGGAAAAAAAGACGCCCGAAAAAAAAAGAAAAGAAAACAGGTATGGTAGACAAACTGACCATCTGGAGGGGTAGATACATTAAAAGATATAATGCTTGCATTTTTCATAACAGAAGATTGTTTTCTGAAAATCGTACAGTATTCTATTTAGTCATGTACGGCATTCTAGTTAGTCATGTACGGCATTCTAGTTAGTCATGTACGGCATTCATAAACAGAAAAGGTCAACAAGTGTATGCAAGCACTTTGTGTGCCTATATATGGACGATATGCATGGTGCAAACTCGTATACGCCGACATACGTATGCACACGCACGCACGCACGCACCCACGCACACATTCACGTGTGCACACTCACGCCAGAAAGATCGTCCCGTTAAACCAGTATCGAAGTGCATGAAATTAATGTTTTCGTCCGGTGAAATCTCAACATTTTCCTTTTTTTTTAACCGTCCTGTTACTTTCCCACATTTTTAAAGCATACTCATCAGAAGCCATAGATCATACAGAACAAAATGTTCAAGGTATGCCACATGGCACTTTTCAGACTACTCCACAAATACTGGGAACACAAGACCACACCACATCAAACACAATACCACCATGCCATACAAGATGACACCACATCGAACACCATACCACCATGCCGTACAAGGATCACACCACTCAAACACATACCACCATGCGTAAAAAGATGACACCATATCGAAACACCATACCACCATGCCATACAAGATAACACCACAACAACACCATACCACCATGCCGTACAAGATCACACCACATCGAACACCATACCACCATGCCATACAACATGACACCACATCGAACACCATACCACCATGCCATACAAGATCACACCACAACAAACACCATACCACCATGCCATACAAGATCACACCACATCAACACCATACCACCATGCCATACAAATCACACCACATCAAACACCATACCACCATGCCATACAAGATCACACCACATCAAACACCATACCACCATGCCATACAAGATCACACCACATCAAACACCATACCACCATGCCATACAAGATCACACCACATCAAACACCATACCACCATGCCATACAAGATCACACCACATCGAACACCACCATGCCATACAAGACCACACCACATCAAACACCATACCACCATGCCATACAAGATCACACCACATCAAACACCATACCACCATGCCATACAAGATCACACCACATCGAACACCACCATGCCATACAAGACCACACCACATCAAACACCATACCACCATGCTATACAAGATAACACCACATCAAACACCATACCACCATGCTATACAAGATAACACCACATCAAACACCATACCACCATGCCATACAAGATCACACCACATCAAACACCCCTTCACAACGTCAAACAAGAACTCTTCTTGTCTCTCAGCTCCGTGGACAGGTACCGGAGCATCACGCTTAGGACCCCTTCAGAGGTTCCTCCAGTTCTGTGGGTTGTGTGCCAAGGCTTTGGGTCTCTGCCAATGATCTCCCTGTCCGAACTGCAACGTTGTCTTCAGTCTTCTTCCCGTCTTCCTCCCTTAGCTGTTCCATGGAGGACTGTTTCAGCGAGGCCATTGGCTCTCGCCACGTGGCCATACCAAAGTAGTTTTCTTGTCTGAACTGATGTCAATAAATGTTAGCAGGGTCCTGCGTGCTGCTTGGCGGTTTGACGCACCTGTTCACAGGTGATATGATCTATGTAAACGGATGTTTAGTATCCTGCGGCAACTCCTCATTTCCATGGCTTCCATTCTTTTCTTCTTTTTTTTTCATCCAAATTCGCTGCGAGGCCCAAGTCTCACATGCATACGGGAAGATTTTCATGGATGTGATAGTCCTTCAATACAAATATTTCATCGGAACAGTGCTGATGTTGTCTTTGGCGCCCTTGAGAGGAGTGTTGTTTAGAGCTTGCATTGCTGCAGTAACTCCAAGGTTATAAACCGGCCTGTTACGTAAGCCGCACTCGCTGATTCTTTTGAAATCAGCGAAAAAAAACAACAAAAAAAACAGACAAACACGAGCATGCGTGTACACACACACACACACACACACACACACACACACACACACACACACACACACACACACGCCCGCGCGCACGCACGGACACATGAACAGCAAGGCCGTGCCCTCACCTGCCATACATGAACAGGGTGTGGTAGGGTCTCACTCTTTCGTTACGGCGCCCTCTCTGCTCTGTCCAGTGCATGCCTCCTAACGGTTTTAACCGTTCCGGCCGTTTTTCCGGGTCCAGCCAGCCCGAGGCGTCCACACTCATGTCCTGCAGCCGTTCTCTGTGCAGCATGGATAGTATTATGGTGTGAGTCATCTGTGTCTGCAGCCGTTCTCTGTGCAGCACGAATAGTATGATGGTGTTAGTCATCTGTGTCTGCAGCCGTTCTCTGTGCAGCATGGATAGTATGATGGTGTTAGTCATCTGTGTCTAGGGAGGTCAGAGCTGCAGCCGTTCTCTGTGCAGCACGAATAGTATGATGGTGTGAGTCATCTGTGTCTAGGGAGGTCAGAGCTGCAGCCGTTCTCTGTGCAGCACGAATAGTATGATGGTGTGAGTCATCTGTGTCTAGGGAGGTCAGAGCTGCAGCCGTTCTCTGTGCAGCACGAATAGTATGATGGTGTGAGTCATCTGTGTCTAGGGAGGTCAGAGCTGCAGCCGTTCTCTGTGCAGCACGAATAGTATGATGGTGTGAGTCATCTGTGTCTGGGAGGTCAGAGCTGCAGCCGTTCTCTGTGCAGCACGAATAGTATGATGGTGTGAGTCATCTGTGTCTGGGAGGTCAGAGCTGCAGCCGTTCTCTGTGCAGCACGAATAGTATGATGGTGTTAGTCATCTGTGTCTGGGGAGGTCAGAGCTGCAGCCGTTCTCTGTGCAGCATGGATAGTATGATGGTGTGAGTCATCTGTGTCTAGGGAGGTCAGAGCTGCAGCCGTTCTCTGTGCAGCATGGATAGTATGATGGTGTTAGTTATCTGTGTCTGCAGCCGTTCTCTGTGCAGCACGGATAGTATGATGGTGTTAGTCATCTGTGTGTAGGAGGTCACTGCAGCCGTTCTCTGTGCAGCACGGATAGTATGATGGTTGTTAGTCATCTGTGTAATGCCAGCCGTTCTCTGTGCAGCATGGATAGTATGATGGTGTTAGTCATCTGTGTCTGCAGCCGTTCTCTGTGCAGCACGAATAGTATGATGGTGTTAATATCTGTGTCTGCAGCCGTTCTCTGTGCAGCACGGATAGTATGATGGTGTTAGTTATCTGTGTCTGCAGCCGTTCTCTGTGCAGCATGGATAGCATGATGGTGTTAGTTATCTGTGTCTGCAGCCGTTCTCTGTGCAGCATGGATAGTATGATGGTGTTAGTCATCTGTGTCTGCAGCCGTTCTCTGTGCAGCACGAATAGTATGATGGCGTGAGTCATCTGTGTCTAAGGAGGTCAGAGCTGCAGCCGTTCTCTGTGCAGCACGGATAGTATGATGGTGTTAGTCATCTGTGTCTAGGGAGGTCAGAGCTGCAGCCGTTCTCTGTGCAGCACGAATAGTATGATGGTGTTAGTCATCTGTGTCTGGGGAGGTCAGAGCTGCAGCCGTTCTCTGTGCAGCACGAATAGTATGATGGTGTTAGTCATCTGTGTCTGCAGCCGTTCTCTGTGCAGCACGGATAGTATGATGGTGTTAGTCATCTGTGTGTAGGGAGGTCAGAGCTGCAGCCGTTCTCTGTGCAGCACGGATAGTATGATGGTGTTAGTCATCTGTGTCTAGGGAGGTCAGAGCTGCAGCCGTTCTCTGTGCAGCACGGATAGTATGATGGTGTTAGTCATCTGTGTCTAGGGAGGTCAGAGCTGCAGCCGTTCTCTGTGCAGCATGGATAGTATGATGGTGTTAGTCATCTGTGTCTAGGGAGGTCAGAGCTTGGCACTAGCAAACAGCCAACCTTTTTTTTCACTCCTTCGTCACATAGTTCGCCCTTGCCTCGAATCCCGCCTCTGCAGCCGCCCATTGCTTCCCTATCCAAGAAGAAGAATAAGTAAAAGAAGAAGAAGTAGAGAAGAAGAAGAAGAAGAAGAAGAAGAAGAAGAAGAAGAAGGAGAGGAAGAGAGGAGGAGGAGGAGGAGGAGGAGGCAGAGGAGAGGATAAGGAGGAGGAGGAGAAGAAGAATGAAAAACAGAACGAGTATGTGAGACAGAGAGAGAGAGAGTGTGTGTAAAAACAGAGAGAGAGAGAGAGAGAGAGAGAGAGAGAGACAGAGAGACAGACAGACAGACAGACAGAGAGAGAGAGAGAGAGAGAGAGAGAGAGATTTTATCGATTGATGAATTTCATTCCCGAGGACAAACAAAAAAATGAACAAAGGCTTTTCTCATCTGGCCTTTGTTCCCTCCAGGGACCAAGGAAACTGATATATGACGTACACACACACAGTGTGTATAGAGAATGACCTGCATTCATGTTTCATTCCGGCCATCACAATGACTACTACATTTGAATGTTGACAGCCAGAAACCAAATCCTGGATTACACAAATTCGCAAACACGGAAACAGCCTAATGGGTGGTCTCTTAATTTGTTTTATTTTGAATATCATCATCGTCATCATCATCATCATCATCATCATCACTATCATCATTATCATTATCAAAGTTGCCATCCTCAACATCATTGTCATCGCCCTCACCTCTGCTTGGCCGCCGTTCTTTCTCTCATCTGCAGTTCCAGGTCCTGCCTGTATTCGTGCTGTCTTCTCCTCCTGGCGCTGTCTCTCTCCTCCATGCCTGCAGAACACCACCACACGCTTCGTTAAGGTGGCAGAAAGATAGCAAACTCTCAATCTTCCCAATGGTACTGGCCCGCTCATACATTTAGTAGGATATATCAGCCAAGTTCCATTCTTAAATCTTCCTACAAAGAAGGACGCGTGTTACATTCTATTTGAACTCTTTCAACGTAGCGTCGCTTCATTTTGAATCTTACAGAATAGTAGCATCCCTTATAAATCTTCCGACTAGAATCCATCAGTCATATTCCATTTTCAGTCTTCCAACATCGTACTTTGTCTGTCATGTTCCATTTAGATCTTCCTAAACAGTAGTAAGCTTACGTCTACTACATTGCTCTGGTTCACATCTTCCAGAAAAGTAATGCTTATATACCGTTGTGAATCTTCCTACCACAGCACATCACATAATTATATTCTGACTTAAAGCTTCCATAGTTGTACCTCAGTCACATTCCTTTTTAATCATACACAGTACATCGGTCATATTTCAATCTGATTTTGTTTTTACATAGCTGTACATCAGTTATGTTCGCTTTTAAACCGTCATTCACTGTAGTTAGTCTGCAACATTCCGTCCAAAATACTAAATATTGATGATATTCCATATTAAGTGTAGGACATCAGTAAAACATTGTTGAAAAAAAAAACAGCGATGGGAAGAGGAAAAGGGGGGGGGGGGGGGGGGGGAGAACAGAACAGAAGTTTATTCAAAAAGGCCAGTGCCCCATTTGAAGGGGTGTGAACATATGGATACAACTATGAATGAAACTGTCATCCCAACATAAGCAAAAGAACTAGATCAAATGCAATACTGAAAACAGTTTACCAACTTTCAAGAAAAATGATGAAAATTCGAGAAAGAAAATCATTACATTCGCACATTCATGCACTCAGTTCACAAAGTCATACTCATACAACTAGTAATTTTGATAAATCAAGATACAGCTATTTCCCTTCTCTTAATGGCTTTGAAAGAGAGGACAGAGACAGCGAATGAGCAAGCAAGCGAGCGAGCGAACGAGCGAGCGAGCGAGCGAGAGAGAGAGAGAGAGAGAGAGAGAGAGAGATGAGGAAGCCATGTCTTAAGCGCTATACTTTCAATCTGGATCACACTTTTATGTCCCGATAGCAACAGCACGAGAATGCACACACACACACACACACACACACACACACACACACACACACACACAGAGAACTTTTTGTGGATTATAACCAAATGACAAATATCTTTAAAATGAAATGAAACAAGTAACAGCCAATCTATATTTTTCGTGGGTAACTCTGTCCAGGACGGGGGGAATCGTGATAATATTGCTTAAGTGAATTAAGCTGATGTATTGGTAAGGCTTAAACCAAGATTATCTCAGCACCCATACACACATATGCGCATTCATGCACCCACCTAACATTCCACTCTCTCTGAGAATGCATTCACTTTTCTTCTAACACGACTGAGAACAAGAATTATAGTTTCTACTCTGCCTGTAACTGCACATAAAAATCCAAATTCACAAGAAATATGTACAATCAAAACACAAGAGATCAATACTTTCTAATCCCGGGTTACGTACTACAATAGCTTCTTACCTGGTGTTCTCTCTCCTCTCGTTCTCTGTTCAATTTATGTAGAGATTTAAACAAAGAATATCTCTTGAGCCATGGCTTAGTCCATGTTGTTTCTCCACTAACCTTGTTCACATCCACAAGGAGCTCCCTTCTAGCTGCATTCTTCCACACATCAGCATTTACACACATTCCTACATAATAGTTTAGCAAACAACCACTTCTAGTCAAATGGACATCTAAAATTCCCGTCAACCTCGAGGGTCACTTTCAAACAGTAATTATCCCATAGAAAGTTACGACAACGTCGTCCATACGCGTTCCAACCAGCCTGACAACAGCATCAACACAGTGCCTGACAGCCATATCAACTGAACAAGCAAAGCACTCCTGTTCTCCATGGTACTGGGCTTGGTCTGCTAAGTAAATAACTTTAACTGACTGGGTCCCTAACACTCGCTTGATGCTCCGAGGTCGTAGTGGATAAATTTGTCTCCCTTTAGGTATCAGGCAGGTTCGAACTCGGGAGCGTCCTCACCGCCTTTTAATGCCTACTGTCACCTGACAAGTAATTACCTGACAACCTCGACCTCCTTCATACAGTTCGGACATCTGCTCTAGGTGGGAACGCGCCTCTGCTAATCGGCCAATTACCCATTTCTCCACTACGCTCGAAATTCTTTTCGCCTAAAGCGCTTCAGAGAGATTTCTCTCCCTTGACAAACACCCATAAAACTATTATCTTAAAAAACAAACAAACACCACCATCACACAGCAACAGCAACGACAACAACAACATGCATCATCCTTTTTCGCAGATTGCTACTTTACTAGAGTTAGAACAGTTAGCCGTAACATTTTTCATTCATTTTAAGTGTAAGACAAGGTTGGGTGCGTGTGACTGGTTGCAGCTGTTTGTCGTTCGCGGGCAAATTACCACGACTTCAGCTATCACTAGGCGATAGTGTGTGTACGAAGATGGCTGATCAGGCCGAGTGAGTGAGTGAGTGAGTTCTCTAATTTAGAGTCTGTTCACATTTGGTGATATCAGACTTGAAAAAAAAGGAGCGAGGAGAAGGGAAGCGTTTATGGAAATCTATTAATTTGATGCATGAAAAGCACTTTTGTTATTTGGACAATTTCTGATTTCCAGGTGATTGTTTTGATAGCATGTACAGTCACATTCACGTTCGATTCTTTATAATGTAATGAAGTTAATATTGAACAATTGAAAAGAATATGGTCCACTGATAGAAGGGTTGAACAATCGCATGCCACATTTTGGGAAAATTTGGTTTTCTACGAATTCAGCGTGTAGGCCTATATTAAAGACGACAAATATTGTGGGCATGATAAGATTTCATACTTCTCTGGAAGGTGTTCACTGTTCACGCATTTTTCCAGTAACGAATCAGGCCGATCCTTGCATAGAATAGTCTGTTGCAGTGTGAACAGGCCAGTCTTGAAGGTGAGCCAGGCTGAAAGGTGGTGCTTGCTCTGTTTTTCCTGGTAATGACGTTTTTGCTCCTGTGCCCCCACTCGCCCCGTTTCAAAGTCTTTCACTCCGGATTTGATCATGGTGCGCCACACTGATTGATCAATGTGTGGAGGAATACAGATTCACAATGTTAAAATATTCCTAACCAATTCCAGTTCACAAATGTGTAACATTAACTTTAAAGAAACGGAAAGGAGAAAGTAGTAAACAAATGGTGGGACAGAATACATAAAAAAAGGAAGTATATACATGTGAATGACAACATGAGTGATTTTGTCCTCAGGATGGGTTACGTTGATCCGCATAAGCTGCTACCGAAGGATTTTATGTTTATAGTCCATACAGTCCATATTGTGAAAATGACGGTTTCAGTAGATAGCGCATCCCTGAAGCCAAGATATACTATATTGGACTACATAAAAGGCTTTTTTTATGACGGCAAGTCATTGATTTAGTTACAAAAGTAACAGAAACGTGAATTTCTGGTCATTCGCATGAGCTAGATTTGACTGAAATTGATGATTGTGGTCAGCATACAAGGGGGGGGGGGGGGGGGGGGTACCCTTAAATCAAGGGCCATAATTCATAGTCCAAATGAATTATTTTCTTGGGAACAACCAGAAACGTGTTCAGTGGTCCCTAAGGTACATTGTGGATCCACTTAGGTTAAGTCCTGGGGGGGGGGGGGGGGGGGGGGGGTGCATGGTGACCATGGTTTGCTTGGCAACTACCTGATGTGGCCCTTTGCGGATGGCTGGGCTATAGGCAAACATTACCTTACCGTACCTTACACACACACAGACACACAGACACAGACACACACATATATATATATATATATATATGTTGTGTGTGTGTGTGTGTGTGTGTGTGTGTGTGTGTGTGTGTGTGTGTGTGCGTGCGTGCGTGCGTGCGTGCGTGCGTGTGTGTGTGTGTGTGTGTGTGTGTGTGTGTGTGTGTGTGTGTGTGAGAGAGAGAGAGAGAGAGAAGAACAAAGAACATACCAATGAATAATGACGTCGCCATGGTGGTGTTGTTCTCTGACAGATCTGGATAAACGTGCTAGGCAATACGTCTGTCAGTCATTTGCCGAAGTTCCTGCAAACGATCGTGAAGAACCATTGGCATTCTGCTTACCTGTGCACTTGTTCGAGTCGAAAACAATCACACACATCAGGAAAAGAAGAAGAGGGAGGAGGAAAAGAAGAAGGAGACACGAAGACTCTAGGTTCATGTGCAACACACCAAATCCCTCACCGAAATCCCAGAATAGCAAAGACATTATTGCATAAGGACACTGAAAATGTGAAAAGCACAGCAGTGTTGCTGTGAAATATTCAAAACACACCTACCAATTTTCAGAAAGATCGACAAAGTGCTTTCTGAGATTTTCTATAAAGAAGAAAAAACCGTTATGGGCCGTTACAGCTGTTAGTAACGGCTATAACGGTAAACTAAAACACCAGGCATTATTCGTGACCCATAATGAACATACCTACAAATTTTGACAAAGATCGGCCAAGTACTTTCTGAGATATTCCATAAAGAAGACAAACCTTTACAGGCCGTTATAGCCGTTAGTAACGGCTATAACGGGTAAACTAAAACATCAGGCATCATCCATGACCCATAATGAACGTACCTGCTAATTTTCACAAAGATCGGCCAAGTACTTTCTGAGATATTCCATGAAGAAGAAAAACCGTTACAGGCCGTTACAGCCGTTAGTAACGGCTATAACGGTAAACTAAAACATTGGGCATCATCCGTGACCCATAACAAACATACCTACAAATTTTCAGAAAGATCGGCCCAGTAGTTTTGTCTGGAGCCAGTGGAACACATTTTGACCATGGACGGACGGACGGGGACACACACGCACACACACACACACACACACACACACACACACACACACACACACACACACACAGAGCATTTCTTCGTTCCCATTCTAAAGTACTCCCTGTTCTATAAGAACTTGGAGTACAAAAAAAGGAAAGAGATACTTTGTACATTTATCTACGATCCTTCAATATTACTTTATCATCCCAACCTGAATGTATGCTTTGGTTTCTGGATCATTTTAGTAATACACGGCTGCCTTTTTTTTCACTCCTCCGCCGAAGTTCAGGTGCGCCTTTACTTTGGTTTACTCAGATCATATCAGTCACTGCGGGTGAGTCGTAGTTCAAAGGGGGCCGCCTTTCGCTCACTACCTCAGCATTCCAAACACACACCTGAGACCGCACTTGTTCTTAATGTTATTCGTATTCTTGTAACGATGTTACCGCTAACATATTTCAACTGCCACTACCTTTTGGAGGATATCCCCATTTCTATTGGTGCTTTTATATTGTCTTTCATTCCAATCACAAAGGCAAACTGATGATGTATTGGTATGATTGTAACTGTCATCCTGGAAACAAGGAAGCGTCTTCATTTGCTTGATTCAAACTGTGTAATATACGCTTACTCAAGTTACATTTATATGAGGCAATTCATTTGATCTGTTTCTTGTGGGCTGTTTGCTCATGTACTTCTCTGGTGAAGAGATTGCGTTAAAATTTTCTCATCTTGATAAATTGTGACAATATTTGTTGCAATATTTGCATGGAATATCATTTAAACATATCTTTTATAAATGTCTAACTACAACTATTACTGATTACAATTTCTAAGAAATCGGTTATATTACAAAAGTTACTGAAAATGTTAGGACACATTTACAACCTTCGTCATTCGGTAACATCTCCATGCAGGGAATGGCTGGTAAGATCGTTTACACACTTTTCATTCTACCAAGTTTGCTTGTAGTGGTGCATGTAATTGCCGTGTAAAGGCCAACCGTCAAAGTTTATCTTTTACACATGCGCATGCACGCGCGCGCACCCCCCCCCCCCCCCCCCCCCCCCCCCCCCCCCCCCACATACACACACATACACACGTGCGCGCGCGCAGACAAGCAAAACACGGTCATCACTCATACGCACTTTGCTACACACGGGAGTCAAAAACGGGAGTGAGAAATAGTGAAACTACTATCTTTCACTTTAGTGAAACTACTATCTTGCACTTTAGTGAAACTATCTTTCACTTTAGTGAAACTACTATCTTTCACTTTAGTGAAACTACTATCTTGCACTTTGGTAACAAGTTTATTTAAGCCTGTTCGGGACAATTATCAAACAGCACATGCAAGAAAAACAAATTTCTACTTATATGATAAAGGATATCAATATCTTTAAATCACCCACACATGCATTTTCCTTTTTCAAACTTAGTTTTAAAAGCATTTAATCAGAACCTATGAGTCAAAGAAAATATCTTCTTGAATAAGGCAAACTAAAGTGATTGCAGGTGCAATGAATGTCAATACTTAATAATCACTTTAACTTATTATTCTGGTAACCACGTAACTCTTTTACTTTCTTCCTAAAATGTTCCCAGCATCCACCTTGCGTCAGGCTGTATCTCTCCAGGAGACAAAATCGAACATGTGGAGTTTGCTCCGCTTCTATTCTTCACACTTTGCTGCGTTACTCCCAACCTTCTCATGAAAACCGGGTCTATGATAAGAAGGAACTCAACAGAAAGAAATCCCTATACTCCTGACCAAGAGTTTCATAGACTCGATTGCCCATTTCATTGATATAAAATGTAGAAGATCATTAGCTGGCTTATTCAATTAATACATTATAGAGAGAGCAGAGAGAGACAGCATATGAACGTGTGTGCTTGTGTGTGTGCTTGTTTGCGTGTATGCGGCGTGTGTGTGCGTGAGAGAAAGAGAGAGAGAGAGAGAGAGAGAGAGAGAGAGAGAGAGAGAGTGTGTGTGTGTGTGTGTGTGTGTGTGTGTGTGTGTGTGTGTGTGTGTGCCGGTGTCCGTTTGTGTATGCATGCATACGAGTGCGTTGGCATGCATTTATGCGTATATGCATGCATGTGCATGTCTGCTTCGCACGCGGTCGAGATGTGTGTCTACATACGGGCATATAAATCCCGAGCACGCTTTAGCGTGTAGGTCAAATGTACTCGTTTTAAACGACAGCGGGGACACACACACACACACACACACACACACACGCACACGCACACGCACCCCACACCGCACCCGCATGCACGCGCAGCCACATACACAAAACGTGAAGAACACACACACACACACACACACACACACACACACACACACACACACACACACCACACACACACAATCAAGTGCATACCTACTTACATAGCAACCAGTCCACCGCCCAGCAGCGTCCGTCAACACCACACATATCATCGATTACCCGTTATGGTACGGACGTATCGGAACGACCGACTGATCTCCCCAACAGTTGCTGGGCAGGAACCACCGTCAGTCCAACCAGCTGTGCATTCACTTGTACTCTTCCCTCGTCGACTTGACACGGCTGAGATCGGCACAATGACACTGTTGTGGTCTGCAGTGTCTGAGCCGTGTTGTGCCCGTGCTCCGCCCCTACAGGATCAAAGCAAAAACACAGTCGTAAAAGAACAAGTCAAGGGCCTACAGTATAAGACCTGTGACAACGATGGTGGGAAATAGTTTGATTTTATCAGCGTGACGAAAGAATGAATAAGCACAAGACAGACAGAAGTCAGAAAATCACCGAGCTCTTGACTTACAGCTAAAACCCTCGACTGTTCAAAGTGTTCGCTCACGTCTGTTTGCCATTCAACAGCCTTCTTTGTGGAGGTTCTCGGTATCTTACTGACAAACTCCGAAAACTTTTAAAAAAGAATTATTGGTCAATCCGCCAAGTAACAGGGACAAGCAAATAACCAGAGAACTTGTTGTCTGTTCCGGTTGTTTGGCGGACTCACGGTTGTTTGGCGGACTCACGGCTGTTTGGCGGACTCACGGCTGTTTGGCGGACTCACGGTTGTTTGGCGGACTCACGGTTGTTTGGCGGACTCACGGCTGTTTGGCGGACTCACGGTTGTTTGGCGGACTCACGGCTGTTTGGCGGACTCACGGCTGTTTGGCGGACTCACGGCTGTTTGGCGGACTCACGGTTGTTTGGCGGACTCACGGTTGTTTGGCGGACTCACGGTTGTTTGGCGGACTCACAAATAATTCTTTTGAAAATTGGTTTCAGTTTCCGCCTGCAGTCACCTCACTTTGAAACAAACCCCGAAAAGTTCTAAACTTCGACCGTATGATCGGCTAAAAAAAAAAAAAAAAAAAGTGCGTCCGACCTGCCTTCTTCTTCTTTTTCTTTGCGTACGCCTTGGTCTACACGGCCAGTCCGGCCCTTGAGATGAATAGTGCCGTTTTCTCCAGCTCATGTAGACTGCCACAGACCGTCGTCATTAGAGTTGTCTCTCTTGGCCACACCTCTCTCCTTGTCTGTTCATGCAATGGGCATTTTGGGAGCACATGCTCCGCTGACTGTTCTTCCTGCCCACAAGAACAGACTGGAGAAGGCACCACCTTGAGCTTTTGGCACAAGTGACTGTTAAGTCTGTTGTGCCCGGTGCGGAGACTCACCAGGACGCTTTGTTGCTCTCTGGACAACAGGTGATAATCATTCTTGGGTATCCTGTCCGGGGAATGCTTCGCATCTCGTTGTAAGTGATGCAGGTCCGACCTGACCACATTCAATTTCGCCCACAGTTTCCCCACTGGCTGCCTGTGAATTCTAAAATCGATTTCAAAGTTTCGATTATCGGTTTCAGTTTCCTAGCCACGGCATCAACCATACACGCCATGGGATCAATCTCTGGCTGATCCCTGAAGAGCATTGGTGCCCCGCATCGACGCTACCAATGTGGATCATGCATTCAATCCATGCTGTTGATAGCCCCGCTGACCGCAAAGACCCATCTCAGGGCTGATAATTCCTTCTGATCAAATGGTTCCATGTATGTTCTGAAGTAACAGCCGCACTATTTCCGTCATTCAGACCTTTTAAAAAGATTATTCCGCCAGTCATTAAAACAGCATTTCTTTCAATACGTAAACAAACAATGAATTAAAATTTTCCGTTTATTTATCCATAGGCTGAACGCGCTCTCTCTTTCTCTCTCCCGCTCTCTCTCTCTCTCTCTCTCTCTCTCTCTCTCTCTCTCTCTCTCTCTCTCTCTCTCTCTCTCTCTCTCTCTCTCTCTCGTGCGCGCCTGCGTGTATGTGTATGTGGGTCTCTCTCTGTGTGTGTGTGTGTGTGTGTGTGTGTGTGTGTGTGTGTGTGTGTGTGTGTGTGTGTGTGTGTTTCACACAGCCGATTCCAGTTGTCTCTCTATAGTCCCTACTGTTCCCACGCGACTTCCATGCACTAAAGCTTCCATTAAACAGACAGCCTACCACGGCACCACAAATGAAAACAATAACGATAACGCTAATTTCACAGTTCATATTAGAGACTGTCATCATTACCATTCCTTCCAAAGAAGTTTAATAAAGGTCTTTTCCTTTTTTTTCCAAGCTGACTTTGATCGATCCAAAAATTCACTCGACTAACGTTCTAGCAGTCTGTACAGTTTGAATATGGTACCAAGCTGTCAGGTTCAATGAGACGTGTAGATGATTAATATACGACTAAAATGAAACTCCCTCCTGTCAAAGAAACTATGAAAAGTGATAATGTGGAGCCGACTGAGTTGCTTGGCCTAGTCGACATCAGGCCAACAATATTCCTTCATTGGAAAATGGCGCCGTCAGAAGCGAAGAAGAAGGAGACGACGATAAAGCCTGCAGCGTTCATGGCCATTTGAAATCCGCGTTGTCTTTGTACCAGCATCTTGCAACATGTACGAAGGTAGACTCGCATATTAACACACAAGTCGAGCGAGCGAGCGAGCGAGAGAGAGAGAGAGAGAGAGAGAGAGAGAGAGAGAGAGAGAGGATCAGGAGGAGGAGGGGAGGAGAGAGGGGGGAGTGACAGAGAGAGAGAGAGAGAGAGAGAGAGAGAGAGGGGGGGGGGGTATAATCATACACATAAACATACAGTCGTTTACACGCATGTACGCATATTCTGGCCGGGGTCAGCTCTATATGTCACCGTGTCTAGAGGTCACTGGGTCTTCGTGGCACCGTGTCTCTATATCACGTTTGTTTTAATGACTGTTCTAAGTGTCCATGTGTCATCCGTCTATATGTTACAGTGTCTATGTGTTAGGGTTGGCGCTTGGTCAGGATTAGGTTTGGTAAGAGTCAGGGTTTGGGTCAGACATACTAACAAAGTAACACATAGACACGGTCACACATGGACATGGTGACATATACATCCAGCAACGTACAGACACGATGATTTATGGCAAGACCCAGAAAGTCGTAAAACAGTCGACACTTCAAATCTGCATGTTTTTTCCCCACCTTTTTACTGGTAACAACAATAACAACAACGGTAGTAACGGCAGCAGCAACAATAGTATCTGTCGGTTCTAAAAGATAAAAAAAATTCAAAAGTTAAGGAGGAGGAGGGGGTGAGGAGAGACGAAAAAATCATTGAAAACTTTGCGTTCTATTTCTAAAAGCTCACATTTTCCAGCACTTTCCCCCGGTATGAATCATCGAACACAGAGGAGAAAACCGACAACTATTTAAAAAAAAATCGGGGCGAACTCCTGATAAACGTCAGTCGCCATTCATTCAGCATATGAGCAAAACATCTAAGACGTGCGGAAACATTTAAGACGTGCGGAAAGCCAAATCGGGTATCGACGAGGACCAGAATACCAAAACTTGGCTTGTGTGACGCACGAACCCAAAGGTGGGATTGATCCGAGCGTGCCATTGAGGGCTCCTAACATCTGTCTGACAGAACAAGCCCGTATTTGTGGCGGTCTGTGTGTCTTTTTTGTCAATTCAGACGTGAAGCTCCCTCTTCTGTTGAGCTGACAGGCTATTTACATTTGCGCTATTCATACCTTGGCGCGACGTTGATCGCCTTTACGAACGGGTGGACAATAACGTTTGTGCTGAAATTTGGTCATCAGGTTCGTAGCGGTAGCCCAGTTTGACCATGATTGCGTGATCACTGGGTAATGAAGGTAAGGACGTTGTAGACCGGTTAGTTAAATACACACACACACACACACACACACCTCCCGCCTCTCCCCCCCCCCCCCAACCCACACACACACACACAAACACACGACATGTGTAAATCTATTTGACAGGCATCTAAGGTACTGTTTACCGAACAACACAAAGACCGGTTCCATAGATACAAATAAGCTGAGAGTTATTCCCCTGCAGCGGATAGGCCCCATTCAAGGGAGGCTCTGACCTACAATTATGTCGACCCAAACATGTTTGTTCTCACCCTAGTCTTGTTACACGGAGACCTCATCATGTTAAAGACTGCTATGAAACTGATAAACTGTGGGAGAAAAACGGTAACTGTATCTTCCATCACTTGACAGAAATCGGAAAATTTGGAAATAATAGCTTTCGTTTTCAAGATGACTGCGAGCTGTTTTACTGTTTCTTTAGAATATTTTTTCTTTTTTTATAACTTCTTTTTAATACTTCTTTTAGACTTTTATTTCATTGTTGCCATTGGCTACATTTTGTTTCCCTTTGTTTCTTTCGGGTGGGAGTGGGGGTGAGGTAACAGGCAAAAGATGACATGTAGAAAAAAACGTACAGGTTAAATACTGCACTTATATGTCATATGCAAATGGACGACAAATATTCTGAGATCCTAGATATTTAAGATTCATCTTTTCTGTAAGCAAGCAGTTCAAGCTCGCGTGCATGTTTATGTTGGGGAGAGGAAGGGTGGGACAGTGGTCTTGTGCTCCACCCACATACACACGAAGTTGTTTATGTGTGGGACAGGGAGGCGGGGGCGCTCGGGGAAAGATAGAATGGAGGGTGCATACTTACACTGGTTTGGGGAGTGCTAAGTGTTATTGTGTGGTGGAGGATGGGTAGGGTAAAATGTGAAATGTAGTGGTTTACCCGTTTGCTCCCCCCCCCTCCCCCGCCACCCCTCCCCCCTTTTTTTTTCTTTCTTTCCCGCTGCGACTGCCACGACCACACCAGGGCGGACGTGGAGAATTTCTGTCGTCCGGGAGGTATCACAGGTCGGAGTGCCCTCCCTTGTCAATCCATGAATTGCGGGGCACCTGTGCACAAAGGCTATGTCAGTAACTGGGTGACTGTATAGCAGTGCTGTGTCAATGCGCAAGTGATCTTGTATAGGTGTGGGAGCCTGTGTGAATGTGAGCCTAGGGTTGCTTTCTTTGTACTTATTTCCATTTTTTTTCATTCAAAAATCAGTTACGATACAAAACGAATCACCATTCTCTGAACTTCCATTCATGCAGATGACATACTGCTGTCACCTTTGCATTTGTAGGAGTTCGTGTGCGAACATATATGCAAGCATGCACGTACGTACACCGACACAGGCATTACAAACACACGCACACGCGCACTCACTAACGCACATACAACGGTAATAGTAGTGCAGACCATGAGCTATCCATGAGCTAAGTATTCACGCATGGTCTGACCCTTTCGATGGGTTAATGATATGTCAGTCAACTGCTATGGCTGATATCCTAGACCCTCTTCCTGAATCTGTTCTTCTGTATGTATTTCCTTATCTATGTACGTAGCATACTGATTGTCGCAGCAGGCTTACCACATGGGGTGCAGTGTACATGGATTATTCTACACACAGTGACAACTCCTTGACGAAACTGAGACTAAATATGCGAACCCACTTCCGTTGTCATTGTTGACGCTACTACTTCCGCTGACATATTCGTTGGGTTATATACACACACACGCACACGCACACGCACACACACACACGCACACACACCACGCACCACTCACACCACTCCCTCACACCGCGTGCGCGCGCGCGCGCGCGCGCGCACACACACACACACACATACACACAGGGAGGGAAAGACAGACAGACAAATAATGACAGACAGACACACACACACACACACACACACACACGCACGCACGCACGCACACGCACAATGTGTTAAAGCTGACAGGAGACTCGAGACGTCTGGTTTTTCTCGTTTGTTGAAGAGAGAGAGAGAAGGAAAAATGCAGATTTTTGTGGACTTTTCCCCCGGTAGCAGGCTAAGATCTGAGACAACGAAAGCTTCCATGACGGCTGCCGTCACAGTGATGGCGCCAGGCATTTTGCAGACCCAGTACTGGCTACCCTGCACTGTTACTCAACAACCAGTGTCAGAAATGGTCCCAGAGAAACGACAACCAATGACTACCTATGGTACACTGCAGTCAGCACTTTTTTTCTTTCTTGTTTAGAGAATGAAGAGACAGCTTCCTTGAACCAGAGTCAGAACCAAAAGACTGTGACTTAGGCTTAGTGTGACGTAACGTACCGATTGAGAAAAAAAATGGGGGGGGGGGGGGGGGGGGGGGGAGCTATCACTACACACAAAGCAATCAATTTTACATTTGATTTGATTTGACCATGATGCATGCGCCACATTTTTTTTTAACTTCTAACTCAACCTCTGTTCTTGTTTAGCAAAATATCCCGGTCCTTGGGGAAGAGTCTTGACATCCCGCCCCCCCCCCCCCTACTCCCCACATCTGATACTCCCCCAGCTTGATATTCCCCATGTTCAATATTCCCCGGCTCGATAATCCCCATGTTCAATATTCCCCCGGCTCGATAATCCCCATGTTCAATATTCCCCCGGCTCGATAATCCCCATGTTCAATATTCCCCCGGCTCGATAATCCCCATGTTCAATATTCCCCCGCCCCCCTTCCCCCGTTGCACATTCTCCCTGCTCCATATTCCCCAATACTCCCCAGCCCTCGACAGAAATAAGCTCTCGTTCTGTGGGAGAATGGGAAGGAGTGGGGGCGATACTGAATTTTTCAACCCTATCACAGCTAAAGACCACGCGCACGCACACAGATAAACTAGCACACATGCCATAGGCAAGCAAGGGAGAGCATTAGTGTGTAGGGGTAGTATCGAACGGGTTCGTGTGCGGGGGAGGGAGCAAGGGAAGGGGGTTATCGAGCGGGGGGAGTATTGAGCAGGGCCTCTATCCATACGGGGAATAACGAGCTGGACCCTCCCCCTCCCCTGTCCCACCCCTTCCCAAAAGTTCGGTATCCTGCTTTTGCAAACGCTAATTTACCGGCAATTACCGGTTGACGCGTGTTTGATAAATAACGGTCTAACTGCATGTGTTTCAGCCGGCGACATTCAAACCAATCGTCCACATCCACACAAAGCAATACGGCTGACGGAGATGACTAGACTAGGAGAATGGCAGTAGGGAACCTATCTAACACCCCACTGACACCATCAGCGCAACAACACGTGAAAATGGGTTGCGAATATGGCTTGTGATAGGTTGGGAATTCGAACTCACAACTCCCTGCTACTCAAGGTTGGGAATTCGAACTCACAACTCCCTGCTACTCAAGTCATTGCTCTAACACAGGCCAACTAAACAACCCTGAATATATGAATGCTATGTATTATCTATTTTCGTGTCTTTCAAGTTCTGAGAACACACTCTCTTTAATGGGGCTACAGATAGGCTTTCTGTCTAAATTAGCGTATTGCATTGAAAGGTTTTCTGCCTCTCCAAAATAACCCTCAATGGGGTAATTAGCACCCAATCATAGACTCACAAGCAATTAACATTATCAAAAAGTCAACATCGTGCTGTACGAATGAACGTCACCGAAATACCCGAAGCGAAAACTTCTATCGCGTGAAGATCCCAACGGCTGATAAATGTCCGCGCAGAACCCGTTTTTCACTGGTACAGGACAGCTTGAAAATATTGCTCCAGATAATCACTCATCACGAGGAAGTGCAGGATGGATAGATTGATTGACAGACGGACAGACAGATAAACAGGCAGACGGACAGACAGGTATATAGATCGACAGACAGACAGACAGATTGATCGATCTATCAACCGATAGGTCGGTTGATCGATCGATCGGTCGATAGATCGATCGGTCTATCTGTCTGTTTGTCTATTTATCTGTCTGAATAGATAGATAGAGAAAATCCCTACAGCGGAACTGAGAAGGATCCAAATTACAGAAATGAGATGTTACCGCAAATTACCAAACATCAGGTAGACCTGATCCTATCAACCTTGAACAAGCTCGTCAAACCATTAAACAGCACGTCGGGTCAAATAAAAAGTGAATGACATCAGGTGCGAAAACTACGTCAGTGTGGCCATGCAACAAGATCCATAGACCTCACTAGAACAGTCTTCAAACGAACTGTTGAGGATGGAGAGTGAGGTGGGGGGGGGGGGGGGGGGGGGGTTAGGAAAATTATGGATTGACAACATTGCTTAAAGGACTGGGGTAAAAACATTCGCAGAGACATAAGCCTTAGCACTCAACCACAGAACTGGGGGGAACCTGGTGCACTACTGTTCTTCAATGTGGCATCCCAATGGATATAAATGAAGAAGAAGAAACAAGATGCACGGTGTCTTTTGCGGCTAGAGATCTGACAGGATTTGTCGACCCGCCGTTTATATTTCCTTCATGCAGTATACATAGGAACGTCCTCTGATTAGTCATCTGACTCTTGAAATCTGCCGATCTTCTTTCCTCAAAGAAGAAAGAAGATGATGATTATTAATATTCTAACTGCAATAAAACGCGTGGAACCTAGCAATCGTTAATAAAGAGCAATCTAAAACACATGCATTGTAATAAAAAGGAACCTTGCGCTCCAGTTTCGTGTTGCATGGATCCTCTCTAGATTTTTCGTACTGGTCTCAGTACTAGTTGTTTTTTTCAACGACTTAATGGTGGACTGGCCGTGACTGTATGTTGCGTGCAACAGAAAGAGATGTTACACCGTTACATACAATACTAGTCATACCAGTCATACCCTATGCCAAGTCAGTTCACAATCTTCTTCGTCATCAGTTTACTGCTGTGGCATGTAGATAAATGAATTAATAGAGCGCTGTCTGCATTTCAAAATGCCCTCTGTTTTCTTCCTTTCTCTTTTCATTTACGGTGTACCAATTGGAAAGTACGTCAAAAATGCTCAACGAACTTTACTGGTGCAAATGGTATCCATAGCTGGAGCTAATTAGAAGTCAGCACAGAAAAAGTTGTAAAACAAACAAACAAACAAACAAAAAAAACACTGTCATTTCCACCTCTTGTTTTCGTCTGTCTCCTTTTTGGTGTCAGTATGTAATTTTTTTTAAATGAACAAAGAGTAAATAAGTAGAAACCCGAATCAGAGATGCGCATTGAAAAAAAAAGATTAGATTAGACATTCTAATATTTCATATCTTCGTATTTTCGTAACTTAATTTTATACCGAAATTAAAAGCCCAGACGTGATAATATCTGGAAACGTATACCATAGTTTTCTTTGATTTTCAACAACCGAAAAATAATCATATTTCACAACGAACGAGGCTGTATATGTTACTTTGTAACTCCATAGCAATGATTAAGCGCAACTGAATCCCTTCACAATTATAGAGTGATTAACGCATTTTCTTACCTTCCAATTTTCCGTTCATATCATTTTTTTTAATCTTTTAACAGGATTGTTTGATTCATTAACAGGGAGTGTCGAAAGCTGGCATACCTATGGGAGATAATATATATTACAAGTTACAGGTTTAAGCACTTCATACATGGGTCAAATTATGCTAAATTTAGCAGAAAGTTCCAGAAAAGACAGTAGAGAAGATCTGAAATGATACGGTAAATAGTCTTTTTTTTTCAAGCTGACCAGTAAACTGAACATTTACACGACTGAAAAAGGACTAA
>CM065719.1:85609467-85616967 GCA_033310375.1 Conus canariensis
GTTAAGAAGGAGAAGAGAGATAATTTACTTTAAGCGTTACAACCGCGAATGAATACGTACCAAAATTACGAAAATGGTGGACGAGTGAGTGGCAAGCAGGAAGGGAGATACTTCATTCCAGCTTCCACAAACACAACCGTATTTAGGCTTACTTTGAGGCGGCCTCAGAATTGACAGTCCAAAAATTCGTGCCGATTTTGTTGTAGTTCTATGGATGACAATAGTCAAGTCAAGACAAGTTAACACAAGTTATTTGACATGTTCACACAAGTGTGAAATAGGTCAGTAGAGGAAGGTCTGTTATTTTATCATCATATAACTATATGTTAGACTGGCTAGCACAAATTACTGTTCTAACAATCGTAAGTTAGGCTGAATAATCCAAAGGACTTCTTGCCTCCGCGTACATCCGCAAATTTGACAGGCCAACACCTAAGTTCTGTAGCTATTAACGCAGATGTACGTTCCTTCTCTGCCCCTCTGCTAAGTGTACACTCCTGACCATCATCGTAGAAACTGCCACCTCCCTCCTTACCCCTATCCCTTATTTCTTCATCCCCGCCTCCCCGCCCTCCCTTCCTCCTTCTTACAGCTCTCCATACCTTGCACTTCCAAAATGTTCTCTGCCCTCTGTTGAACTAACTCCACGGACACACAATCGTTGAGACCCGCATTCCTGTTCCCCTCCCCCATCACCCCTAATTTTGTCACTCTCCCCTTCAACCGGTCCTACTTCCTCTCGTCTCCCACCGTGCTCCGTCAACCTGTTGTGTGCCCTCCGTTCCAACAGTCATAAAGGAACAAAGCCATAGCAGATGTTCCTAAGTCTGAAACAAGCCGCAAACAACAAAAAGCAACAGAACTTCCAACTTTCCGTCTCACTCATGGCCTACAAGTTTTTGTGTGGAGAACAGAAATGGCGAGAGCACTTTCTGGAGAGGTGAAGAAGTGGACGAGAGTGTAGAAAGGGGGGAGGGAGTGGGGAGAGTAAAAGCTGCACAGAGAGAGAGAGAGAGAGAGAGAGAGAGAGAGAGAAGAGAGAATTTTCATTTAAAGAGGACTGTGGGATAAAGCATAAATAATGCTTTTATTTTTCTAAACATATCAGACCTCTCGGTAAAGATACCTAGACTATACAAACGATAAACGAACAAATTTGAACCCAAAAAAAAGCACAAAAAGGAAAGAGAGAGAGAGAGAGAGAAAAAAAAAGAGCGAAACAAGCATCCCATCAGTTAATACATGAACTGCATCCAGCTTCTCATAACCACACCCCACCTCCATTCTACCCCCCCCCCCCCCCAAGTCTCCCCCAACACCATCCCTCCTCCCCCGACCCCCCCCCCCCCCCCCCCCCCCCCCCCCCCCCACACACACACACCCCGCCTTCCATCCGAACAGATCTTCAACTTTTTGTAGATGGCATCGGCAGATACGCAGGAAACAATGGCCTTACCGTCAGTGACCCAAAAAAATATGAACAGGTCAAATGTTTTTTTCAAATGCCAGTTGGCATCTTCACTGTCCAATGGGAGATTGAAGAGGTTGTGAGATTTACGTACTTTGGCAGCTCCATCAGCAGTACCAATTCTTCTTCTTCTTCTGCGTACGCAGGCTGATACTCCTGCGGACACTCCCTGTATAGACAGGCAGGTATTAATCCCATCTGCTCAGCAAAGGGAGTGGAGTTTTGTGTGTATGACCGTTCTTTTTTTATCCTGCCATTTAAGGCAGCCATACTGCATCTTCGGGGAAGGTGCATGGTATATGTAACGTGCCATCCATACCAACGGCCAAACTGGCCTTCTCTTCCGAAAGTTGGTGATGGGATTTTACGTGTGTGCAAGATGTTATGCGTGCGTTCACACACGGAACCTCGGTTTATAGCCTCATTCGAAGGACTGTATGGGAAATGGAGTCAGAACTAATGTTAACTCCGAGGGAAAAATCCCTCTGTACCGAAACGGCCCGGCGGAGATTCGAACCCGCAACCCTTGGATTACGAGTCCGGCGCTCTACCAGCTGAGCAGTTCCGGCCCCCAGCAGTACCAATGAATTTGATCACCCATCGGAATGCAGAGATGGAAGTCCAACAGCAGTATCGAACCAACTGAGCGAAATACGCAAGAGCGGGCAATTTCCCTTTAGGGTCAACGGGAAGTTACACGATTCGAACGTGATGTCTATGCTGGTCCATGGCTGCGAAACCTGACAACTTGAAAACCATCCATTGAAAAAAAACAAAAAAAAAACAAAATCAAAACAAAACCAAACACACACACACTGACTGACTGAAACCAATTTATTGTCAGATTAACTCAAGGTTGTACTGGCATTCAAGAAAACATTATGAACAGAATATCAACGTTTTTCATTCAAAGCAAAGAAGCATAATTAACACACAAAAATACGCGCGCGCACACATACACATACACACACACGCACACACACACACACTCACGCACACACACGCGCGCGCGCTCGCGCGCACACGCTTATACACACACACATTATGCGCGCGTGTGCGCGCGCGCACACACTAACACGCACAAACACACGCACATACATAAATACACAAATACACACATCTCAATACGAACACACCCATACCCTCACATACACTCAAACTTACACACTCACACACACAGACATACACACGCCCACACACACACACACGCGCGCGCACACACACACACACACACACACACACACACACCACACACACACACACACACACACACACACACTCATACTCGAGCACTCGTACACAAATGCATTCACTCTCACAAACACACGCATACACGCACGCATACGCGCGCGCACGCACATACACACACACACACACACACACACACACACACACACACACACACACAGAAATTTTTTTTTTTTTTAATTAATAAAAAAAGAATTCTGCCCATTATATACAATCTTGTATCCCTTTGCACCTTTGCCACCATCTCTCTCTCCCTCTTCAAACATCAAAGGGGGGTCACGTGATTTGACAGGAAGCGACAGGGCGCTATTAATTTCAGCTGCGGCAGTTGTTTTCTATTTTCCTGTGACAATGCCAGATTACTGGACTTCCAGCGACTGCGGAGTCAACCCTAAACGCCCTGCTGACTGAAAACTGTGTTTCAAGCTGGAAAATTCACACACACACACACACACACACACACACACACACACACACACACACACACACACACACACGTGCCCGTGCGCGCACGTGCGCGTGAAGAGGAGATCCAGTGGATGATCACTCTCCTAGAAGCAGGATAATCCTGGGCTTCGAGTCTCAAGGGGGATGTTCTCCCCCTTTTCACCGGCCTGGAGTCTGCGTGCAAGTCTTTCGGATGTGGCACAGAACCGTGGTCTCCTAAGTAGCATGAGTTCAATACAACACAACACAACACAACACAACAAAATACAACACAACAAAATACAACACAACGCAACAGTAGAATGCAACGCACGATGCAACACGATGCAGTACAGTAGAATGCAACGCACGATACAACACGATGCAATACAGTAGAATGCAACGCACGATGCAACACGATGCAATACAGTAGAATGCAACGCACGATGCAACACGATGCAATACAGTAGAATGCAACGCACGATGCAACACGATGCAATACAGTAGAATGCAACGCACGATGCAACACGATGCAGTACAGTAGAATGCAACGCACAATGCAACACGATGCAATACAGTAGAATGCAACGCACGATGCAACACGATGCAATACAGTAGAATGCAACGCACGATGCAACACGATGCAAGTACAGTAGAATGCAACGCACGATGCAAACACGTACATGTGCACAATGAAACGAGCTAGAAATGCAACGCACGATGCAACACGATGCAATACAGTAGAATGCAACGCACGATGCAAAACGATGCAGTACAGTAAAATGCAACGCACGATGCAACACGATGCAATACAGTAGAATGCAACGCACGATGCAACACGATGCAACACGATGCAATACAGTAGAATGCAACGCACGATGCAACACGATGCAATACAGTAGAATGCAACGCACAATGCAACACGATGCAATACAGTAGAATGCAACGCACGATGCAACACGATGCAATACAGTAGAATGCAACGCACGATGCAACACGATGCAGTACAGTAGAATGCAACGCACGATGCAACACGATGCAATACAGTAGAATGCAACGCACGATGCAACGAAGCCCCAATACAAATCAATACTACGCAACGTAACGAAATGCAACGCGACGCAATGGGATCAAATGCAGTGCAATACGATACAGCGCAACACGACACGACACGACACGACACGACACAACACAGCACAACACCCAGTTCTGCAGACCATGTCTGTGCGACCGATAAAAACAAGAACTGACAAAACAGGGTGCTGTCACACACACACACACACGCGCGCGCGCTTGGGCGCAAGCGCACGCACACACACACACACGCACGCACGCACGCATGCACGTACGCACACACACACACACACGCGCGCGCGCGCGCGCGCGCACACACGCACACACACACAGAAGAGAAGAAGAAGGAGAATGTGAGGGGGGCAGGGGGGGGGGGGGGGGGGGGGGGAGAAGGAGAAGAAGAAAGCCATTGACATACGATATACAGTTTTCCCTCGAAAGCAATGGTCTCACCCCAGTGATCTTCGGTGAAGCGACACAATCTGATTTTTCTCTCTGGAATATCTCTTTGAGTTGGCGTATTGTTGGAAAACCTCTCGCCGTTTGGCTCTCTCGATGAGCGTACAGCGTAAAGAGGAACAGGACTCTATGATGAATGGTTGATTTATGTCTTGGAGCGCTGTTCGCGGTGCTTTGAAATACATATAAAGGTTAAGAACATAGGTCGAAACTTTTGTGCACCATCCATCAGAGAGAGAGAGAGAGAGAGAGAGAGAGAGAGAGAGAGAGAGAGAGAGGACAGACAGACAGACAGGCAGACAGATAGACAGACGGACAGACGCACAGACAGACAGACAGACAGACAGACAGACAGACAGACGACAGACAGTCAGACAGCTCGTGTTATTTGTGATCTGTGCTGGCCATAGAACAACCACCCTTATTACCGTTCACAATCATACCTTAGATACACACACACACTTCTACTTGCACCTCTGAATATTGTAGAGTTAGCTAAAAGTGCATGCAAGTCAAAGTGTAACCGAAAACAATCAAACAAACAAACAGATACATGGTTCAAATCATTGCAGAACAGGTTAAGTGTGTGCATCAGTGGGGGAAGTGGGGGAGAGGAGAGAGGAGAGGGAAGGGGATGCAAGCGAGTGCGAATCAGTCCGGGAAGAAGGGAGGGGGGTGGGGGTGGGTACAGGGGTCCAGTTTCCTTCAGCGCACCCAAACATTGTTCAGCATGGTGTGTTTGTGTGTGTGACTAGCTATTGTAGACAATGTGCCTGCCACTAGTTCGCAAAGCTAGTCCCTCCATCCCCACCGTGTCACCCCCACCTTTTCCCTCCGATCACTTCTACGCTCAACAATTTTGGGCATGTGTACGACTAGACGACTGCTATCTACTCCTGTACCCCGCCTCCTTTACGTTATCCCCGTGTGCTGCGCTCCCCACTCTTACCCTGTCACTGTACCTCGCCATCTCTCTCTCTCTCTCTCTCTCTCTCACACACACACACACACACACACACACACACACACACACACACATGCACGTGCGGCCTGTAAGCAAGTATGACTGATACCGAAGAATGTAATTTCCAATATTCATATCAAAGTTAAGACTGCCCAGTCGATCAAGGCGGTTTTACTGTTACCCTAATTATAAGCACAGCTTCAAATTCATATCTATAGGCATCCTATGTGTTTATCTTATCTTAAATCAGTTCTGGATCAGTGGCGTAAACCTCCTGTGTAAATTCTCATCCAACTTTTACATTGTTTCTGTCAGACTTCCCATTCTCGTTGTTTCTCCATGCAGACGATATAGCATGTGAGTTTTCATGTTTTAGAGTATATGAAAAAGGAGTACAATAAAACGGAAACTGAAAACAATTCAAAATTTGAGTGAAAAAACAACGCCGCAGGTGTGTCTGCCCAACTGATGTGGAATTTAACCAGCTTATTTTATATTGTTACTGCACTTTGTTGTTTTTTGTTTGTTTGTTTGTTTTGTTTTGTTTTGTTTTCATACCAGCCTGTGTTGTACCAATCTGTTTTTGCCCTAACGCAAAGGTCTCTTGTATATACATCTTACCGCACAGATGTCGAGGTATACATGTTGACTGGCCCAGTGGTAGAATGTGACAGCGCTATTGTTACGCAGCGACACGCTCAGGGGAAGAAACTGTGCAGAGTGTGTTAAGAATGGGTCGAGTTATCTCCTCGTTTTCTTAACTCTTAACTTTCATAAAAGGTAAAGCCCGTGCAACATTCCTTCCAATCGCCCAAATGTTTGTAGTATTTGGCGAATCGCATACCCCGACACAGGTATCAATCAGTACAGTTACACTGACAGACATCTTAACAACTAAATTTTGGTTTCAAAGAGGGGTGACCAGTTTTTTCACCCTCGCCACAGTTTACACCTGGATCGAAGACTTCGTCCTTTGTTTCCATGGTTTTGAATATTGTTTGTCCTCCCTGAAGAAGACCCGATAAGTCAAAACACTTTGTGTCTGTTCTGCGTTTTGGTTTTCCCTTCGTTTGGCGGCTTGGTAGTTCTATTTTTGCTTTTATACAACTATATTTTGACCATTTCTCAGATGCAACTGCAGCTTTAAACAAATCGTTATTTTCCCCTACACGTGACAAAGTTAGAATATCTATTCTCTCTGATTAGATATTGATTTCCTTCTAAAACTGATCCTTTAGCAAAATTTCCTGCTGAAATATGGTTGTTGGAATACTCTCTCTCTCTCTCTCTCTCTCTCTCTCTCTCTCTCTCTCTCTCTCTCTCTCTCTCTCTCAATACCGATCAAATAGATTTCGCTGCAGAAATTATTTAACAGGGATGACTTAATGGCATACTGCTCACAGAATCTCAGTTCAAAGTTTATCATGTCTTCCTAGCAAAAGACTAACACCCTGGCCACCATTTAGGATCTAGTGGAACACACACACACACACACACACACACACCACACACACACACACACACACACACACACACACACACACACACACACATACACCTTCCCGCGCGAAATCGAACTCAATCAAGGGCTCGATATACCCTCGTTTCCTAGCTGAATAAGTTACCCATGACGCATCCTTTCCACTTTGAATTGTAGCGCAGTGCCTTGCATTGTACTGCATTGTATGGAGTCATTTTCTCCACAGAACAAACAAAAAGAAAGAAAGAAGAAGAAAGGAAGAAAGAAAGAAAGAAAGGAAGGAAGGAAGAAAGGAAGGAAGGAAGGAAGAAAGAAGAAAAGAAAGGAATATAGAAAGAAAACACTAGGTAAAAATCAGGCTGCACTCTCGAGGGAGCGCTC